>WOXC01008304.1:1067500-1100899 GCA_011680675.1 Gymnobelideus leadbeateri
TACAAACCAAAGATTGTAGTATCACGATACAATAAAATTTGCTTTGTTTTGTTTTGTTTTATAATTGTTAAGTGATGATTGAATCAAAACTGCCATTACAATTTAGATAAATCTAAAAGGACTGATGTAAATCAGGGCTGGATCTAGGTAAAATTGTGAAGTAGATTCCTTGCTTCTTACTCCCTTTCCCTTTCCTTTTTCAAAGAACTTTGTCTTTTTTTTCCCTTTGAATACTGTATTCACCCACCCACCCACCCAATACCCAGTGCCTTCATGTTAACAACTAGATCTTTAAGACCCCATACAGTCAGTGTTCTGCCCATCTCTGCTTTCCATGGCAGTTTCCCATGCTTCAGCTATATCCTTTACCTTGATTAAAACTTCCCTGTGCTGTGTCCCATTTTCTAAGCTCTTATCTGTTCTGTGATAACTTCACTAGTTATGGCATTAATGATAGACAACAGTTGGATGTATGGTATGCCACTACTTAGTATCGTTCATTCTAAAGGTGATTGCATTTAAAGTATTATAAATGGAACAAGAAGCATATGCATTCTCAGGGGACTTTAAGCTCTAGCTCAAATTACCATTGACCATCTGAGTAAGTATCTCCAGTTGTCATCTATCCAATATTACATATAGATTTGGCTATAATATATTGAAGATTTTATTGTGAAATCATATTGGCCAAAGCAATATAGAATGAAATATGCTTCCACAAAATGAACTTTTTTTAACAGAAGATCCTACAGGAGTACCTTTCAAAGCCTTAATATTATACAAAAAGAGAAGCTTTCTTCTCTGATAGCACTGTGTTTATTCAAACTAGTCAGCAACATTTTATTCCCAGTGAGTGGCACAAAGTAGGTTTTCAGTAAATATTCATTGATGGAATACCTAGATTTTTAACTTAATTTTTATTTTGCTTTAGTTTTGCAAATCAGGAGGATAGAATTCCTGCCAGTAAATATTTGAAGTATTATCATCCACAGGAGGGATTAGACTTGTTTTATTTGTCCCCAAAGGGCAGAAATAGGTATAGTGGGTGCAAGGCATAAAGAGCTTAATTTGAGTTTCATGTCATGAATATTTTCTTCACAATTAGAGTTATTCAAAACTGAAAGGGGCTCTCTTGAGAGGCAATGAGTTTCCCCTCATTGGAAGCTTTAAAGCAGAGGATGACTGTTTTATTTAGTAAATCACAAAGAGATATTTTGGTAGTAAGAGATTAGCCTAGATGCCTGAGATCTCTTCCAATTCTGAAATTCTATAATTCTGATATATTTATTTGTATGTATACAGGTAAAATCTTCACGGGTATTTTTCTGGTGTCCATTTCTTAAACCTTTGCTATTATTTTCCTTCAGAATGACACTTAGACAAAAGGTGAAACAATTCCCCTCATATCAGTTTGAAATTGGTAAGCATTACTTAAAGACCAGTACTCTTGAGTGGCATCAACTCCTTCATAGCAGGTTTACTCTTGGAATAATGGAGAGCTAGAACAACAATGATGTTTCATTGCTCCCTCTTCTCTGATGGGTCAGCAATAAAATTATGGTAATGAAATAGCTGGAGTTCCTCATTAGAGGGATCACTTGAATTAGTGAAGTACTTCACAAAAACCTTTTAGAACATTTGCAAAGGTGTGGATTTAGTAATCCTGGTATTTATGTTGGGGTCACTGCATATATTAAAGGCATTTTTGCCTTTATAAGTATTTTACAGAAGTGTTAAAGCAGCTTTTAGTGTATTGACAATAGCATTACTTTGGATGTTTCAAGGGCCTCATTTCCAAAAGATTTATGTACCCTCTCCTCACCCTCCTGTGAAAAAGCAGGGAATTTGTATGCTGAGACTTTGAAATGTGTTGAGCTGTTTCAAAAGAATTGATGTAGTCAGCAAACAGCACTGCCTGGTGCTTTTCGGGTTGGGCAGATAATAAAATTGGCTACCAAATTGCAAGTAATCAGAAGAAAATGGGTGGATTGTTCTTTCTCACTTTAAGAGACATTATACCAAACTATTTAAAGGTTGAGGGGAATTTTTAGGTCAAGTTGACATAAAACCTAGTTACCTTCAAAATGACAAGTAGAATGGGGAGGGGAGGAATAAATGTGGGTGTGGGATAAGGAATGGAAGTTATATATTATTATTTCTTTGTAGTAAACTGAACACCTTAAAGAAGAAAAAAAACATATATTTTATAGCTATTCCCATTTTAGTATGTTTTGTATTGCCTCTTAAGCAAGAGTTCTTAATCTTTTTTTGTATCATGGGTCCCTTTGGAAATATGATGAAACTTTGGAATAATGTTTTTAAATACATAATATAAAATACATGGACTTACAAAAGAAAACAACTATACTTAAATAAAGATTTTTTTTCCCTCTACCCAAGTTCATGGACCACAGACCCACACCTATGGACCTGATATTATGTATCCCTGATCTAAAGTCAGGATCCTATAGGTTAATAGACTACTTAGTGCAGCAAGAGACCTTACAGGTCCAGTATCCTCATTTTCCATCTGAGGAAAACTTGCCCAGCATCACATAGGAGGGAAGGGACAGGGTTACAATTTAAACCCAGGTCCTCTGACTCTAGATCAGATACTCTTTCCCCTTTATCAGGAAGGTAGAAGATTATTAGATTGCATGGGTCAGAAACTATCTGTCTCCTCATCTCCTTATATACCCCCACATCACTTCTTTCAAGGGGTTCAAGTTAGTGTATTTGTTCAAGGTCCTCCTAATATCTAAGAGTACTTCCAAACTTGGAAGGAATATAAAGTATATAAGAAATCTTCACCTTAAAAAGCCCTTGGTTATCAAATATTGGGATTTTTTCCTATGAGTCAGCTATGCCAATTACTCAGAATTCTCTAATCCTCCTTTTTTTGCCTAAACTATCTATACTCCTTTTTTTAAACCTAGTATTGCTCAGAACTTTTACCTAAGATCCTAACCCTTGGACTCTTTCCACCTGATACATGACCTTCCTAGAGGCTCTAGCATCTATTCATTTGCCCTCCTCAACCTTTTCTAGTTTTACTTTAGCCAGTATTTAGTGAACTTGACCTCTAGACTATTTGGACCTGATTCTCCTTTTCATTATTAATTTCTCTCACCATGACCTTTGGTCTGGGTACCAGATTTACTCGTAGCTAGACAAATTCCTGGTATATTCACTCCCCACCCATCTCCCAAAAGCCTGCTCTGTTCTATGAGTTACTCAAGTCCAGGTAATAACATTAAAGAAGAAATCAAGACAGAAAAAGGACACAAATATGGAAATGAACAATATTTACATGGTATAGAAACTGTTCATTTAAGTAGACAGGGATTAGTTACAGCAAGTGATTGTAGCATTGTATTAATGTTATATATTTTACCTTCTCTGTGCTACCATAAAGGAGCAGTTACTTAATTTTTTAGTTACTTATTTTCTTATCTCAAAATATCCAAGTCAACCTAATAAAACTTACTTAACTCCAAGATTACTGACCAAAATACATGTAAAAGTCCAGCAACTAGGAAGAGAGAAGTTCTGGGTTCAAGTCATTCCTTACCACATACTTTTATATATCCTTGGACAAGTCACTAAAACTTTCAAAATTTTAAGATGGAAATAGGGTGCTTATTAGCACTGGCAAAGGTAGTTTCCTTATACTAATAAAATCACAAATCCAAGTCATGCAAACATGCATGAATACATATGTGTATGTGTGTATAAATATATACTTTGCTTCAGGTATTTGGAATGTCCCATGCAAAAAACAAAAAAATGTTATTTTTTTTAAATTGAGTTATCAGGATAAGACAGTAACTTCCAATTAAAACAATATATATTGCCTAAAGCAAGTGTCAGATCAAGCAGGTAGTTACTATTTTTATGATATTAAAGTAACCCTACTCAAGCTGCCATTATATTTAAGAAACACTCAGAGATCTTAAAAAAAAAAAGTCTAAAGAAACATTCAGAGACCAAAAGAAAATGATGTTTAAATAGAAAGGAATCAATAGCTATAATCATTAGTGGACAGCTTTTTGACACAGCATTCCCTGGAAGCTCACGATGCCAGAATCTCTTTTATCTTTTTCTCTTAAGAGGCCAAGGGCAAAATGGTGGCAGTACAAGCTCTAGATTCCAAATTGGGGTCCATAGCAGAGTTTAATAAGAAAAGTAGGAGAGTAAAGGCAAGAGAGTTAGTAGTGATTTTCTTTTCAAGGCTAAATTATGGGGAACAGAATGTAATTTTACTTGAGGATATGATGTTCTGGAAAAGTGAATTCTTCATTTGTTCTGTTTCTACAACTAAACTTTAAACAAGTTGAAAGAAATACTTTGTCCTCTATTTCCTTCCCCCCACCACAATCCAAAGCTAGTAGAAATTTTTTACTAGAATTTTGCTGAAATGGTATCACACATTGACTTAAGAAAAGGTCCCAGTATGCATCACTGGGATCAGAAAGAGAACTAGTATGACTGAAATTCACACAAATCAAGTTAGAGACCGGGTCTCCCAAATCCTTCATAAAGTGTTTCTTGGACACTCCCATTCACAGTAAAATCCTATTGCCTTTATTGTCTGGTTAACTCAACAAACATTTCTAAATGCCTACTGTGTTCAATATACTGCCTAGATCCTAGAAATTATACAAAAGTAAAAAAGGCATCTGAAACATTGAACAGTTTTTAATCTATTAGTATTATGTGTTCATCAATAAATATCTTAAAATAAAATTCCTAATTAAACACAAAATTATATATCCTAAAAATCAAAGAGACTAATAAAATTGAAAGTAAGAAAATTAACTAATAAAGAAAGCTGGAAGCTTGTTTTGTGGGGAAAAATAGATTAACCATTGGTTAATTTGATTTTTTAAAAGATTAAGAAGAAAACCAAGTTACCGGTATAAAAAATGAAGAGTGAATTCATCACCAATGAACATGAAAATAAAGCAATTATTAGGAACCATTTTGCCCAACTATATGCCAATGAATCTACCAACATAAGTAAAGTGGGTTAATATATACAAAAATGAAAATTTCCCAGATTAACAGAAGATGAAATGGAATAGTTAAATAATCCTATTTAGAAAAAGAAATTGAACAAACCATAAAAGAACTCCCTAAGGAAAAAATAAACCTAGAACCAAAAGGATTCACAATTGACTTCTACCATACATTTAAAGAACAATTAATTCCAGTATTCTATAAGCTATTTGGGGAAAAGAGGCAAAGGAAGCAGGAAAAGCAAGAACAGAGGAAAAAAAAAGATACATAATTCCCTAAGGAATACTGATGAAAAAAAATTAAATAAAATACAAGGAAGGAAAATTACAGCAATATATCACAAACATCAGAGAGATAAAATGATTGAAGCCCCAAAAGATAGTTATGCATTGCCTAACACCACATGTAATTAGCAATGGTGGTATTCAAACCCCAGTCCTTTGAGTCCAAATTTGGTGCCCTAAATATTGTATTATTCTACATATGGTTGAAGGATCTGTCTATTGTTAATGCCCATAAGACCTTGGTAAATGTGAAATATTCAATAACAATTGGCACCTTCCATGATACAGCTGACACATATCACTTTTACCAAATTCCTCCTGGGTAGCATTTTTTCTCCTTGCTCAGGAATAACAGCTGTTCCTTATGGTGAAATTAAACAATTCACTTGATATCACAGGGGATGTCTGGAGTCGAAATGAAATCTAACTTAGAAATTGACCTGGAGATATCACTGCTTTTTTATTAACATCTAATACCACATAAAGGAGGAGCATCAGAATACAGATGTTTCCTCCAGTGACTATGAAGCCCATTGGCTACCACATTTTGGTTACATCAGTGTTTTACCTATGTAACTACCTCATTTTTAACCTCTCTATTCTTTTTAGTTGTTGACAATATGTGGTATGGAAACAAAAGTCTTCCTAAAGATTATATGACATTTTGATACATTACTTCATTTGGAAAATGGGGATAATTTTCACAGATAATTTTTTAGTATCTGAGGTAAAGGGTGCCAAGTCCTCCTTGGGGTTTAGGTCTTGCCCTTGATGCATACTGACTGTGTGACCCTGGGCAAGTCATAGGCTGTCAGAGCTCTAGCAAATTCTCTAAAACTGTAAGTTGCAGAGAAAGTGCTGACTTACATTGGTGGAGGGAGATTTCTTATCAAGGAATTATTTGGATATCAATGAAATCACAGGTTCAATCTCTAACCTAAACACTGACCTAGAAATAATAATATAAAAATAATAATATAATATGATATAATGTATGGAGAAATGCTTTGAAAAGCATACAGCATATTTTAAAGTTATTTTTGAGAAATGTGAAATATTTATTCAGTTCTAGGATGTCAGAGGCTCCTGGGTAATATTTGAGTTATAGAAAAAGGCTGAAGGTTATAATTCCGAGGAAACATGGAAATGAATACTCACCAGTGAAGCTCTATTGAATTATTTTAGGGTGGGACCTTTTGTCCCAGAAAAAAAAAAATTATTAGGGCCAACCCCTCTGGAGTCATCAAAGTTTAGCTATTCTCTCACTCTCTTCTCCTCTTCCTTCCTCTACCCATTCTCTCATTTTCTCTTCCCTTATAACAGTAACAAAAAATTGTTAGAGCTACTCTGGAGTTACTCTTCCCTCTCCTCTTCCCCTTCCCTTTCCAGACCCTAGTTGTCTATTTAAGAATATACCTATGGGGGTGGGTAGGTGGCACAGTGAGTAAAAGTGCCGGCCCTGGAGTCAGGAGGACCCTGGATAGGTTCTGGCCTCAGAAAATTAGCACCCACACATAAATAACTAGCCATGAAACTTTGAGCAAGTTACTTAACCCCAATTGCTTTTAAAAAAGAAAGAAAGAAAGAAAGAAAGAAAGAAAGAAAGAAAGAAAGAAAGAAAGAAAGAAAGAAAGAAAGAAAGAAAAAGAATATACCTATGACATTTTCCAGAGATAGACTGTTAACTAAGGGCCAGGCTAACTAATTTCAAAAATGTTCATAAGCAAAAGATTTGCTGACAAAATATACATGTATATATCTATGTCTGTATGTACATATGTGTACATATGTACATATATATTTAACAACCAGCTCTCTGAAAACATGTATGCCCAATGTACTTTTAAAGTTTAATCCATATTGTTAACATTTTCACCATTAATCTATCAAGTCTAGAAAACAATAAATCAAGCCCTGAAAAAATATTTCACAAAGATCATATACTATAATCAAATAGGATTTATGCCAGGAATTTAGGACTGGTTCAATATTAGGAAAACTATCAGGACAATTGACTGTATCAACAACAATAACAACAACAGAAGTCATGATTATCTAAATAGATGCAGAAAAAGCTTTTTTTTTTTTTTTAAAGCAATTGGGGTTAAGTAACTTGCTCAAGGTTACACGGCTAGTCATTATTTATGCGTGGGTGCTCATTTTCTGAGGCCGGATCTGATCTCCGGTCATCCTAACTCCGAGGCCAGCACTCTTACTCACTGCGCCACCTAGCCGCCCCTTTAGGGCAATTGGGGTTAAGTAACTTGCCCAAGGTTACACGGCTAGGTTTTTGTTTGTGTGGATTAAGTGTCGGAGGCCGGCTCCGAACTCAGGTCCTTCTGACTCCAGGGCCGGCGCTCTATTCACTGTGCCACCTAGCCGCCCCTAGAAAAAGCTTTGGACAAAATATAACACTCATTCCTCTTAAAATGCTAGAAGCATAGGAATAAATGGAGTTAAAGTAAGTGGTATCTAAAACAATCAGCAAACATTATCTGTATTGGAGATAAGTAAGAAGCTTCCCCAGTAAGATTAGGGGTGAAACAAGGATGCTCTTTATCAACATAATTATTCAATATTGTGTTAGAAATGCTAGCTATTTTAATAAAAGGGGGAGAAAAATTGAAGGAATTAGCATGGGCAATAAGGAAACAAAATTTTAACTCTTTGTGGATGATATGATGGTATACTTAGAGAATCCTTGAAAATCAACTAAAAAACTTGTAGAAATTATTAACAACTTCACCAAAACTAAAGGACACAAAATAAACCCATACAGATCATCAGAATTTCTTTATATTGATAATAAATTCCAGTAGGAAGAGAAAGAGAAATTCCATTTGAAATAACTGAAACAATAAAAAGAGAGTTGTTGCTATAAAATGGGACTAAGATAATATGGTTTTTAGCTTATTGTTAATAATTTCACTTGATGAGAATGTGAAAGAAAAAAGAAAATAATGTTTCGTATTTACTTTCATCAATTACATTGCTATTTTACTTTATTTAATCCTCATAATCTTATGGTGATCTAGTGGAATAGGTAATATAAATATTCTGGTTTTTAATTAACAGAAGAAATCGAGGATCAAAAAAGGTAATGGGATTTCCCGTAATCATAGAGCTAGCAAATATTGGAGGTGGGATTCAGATTAAGATTCTCCTAACACCATATCCAGTATTATTTTCATTATGTCATACTGCCTTTTATAAATATGACACCATGTTGCAGATAAAGGAATAGATTTTGACTTGGAAAGACATGGCTTCGAATTTCTGCTCTGACATTAGCTGTATGTTCCTGGGTGCAGCATCTCAACTCTTTAAGCTTCCATCCACCCTAAATCTAAGATATGGTAAAATGGGTTAGAATTTTCTATTGGTATCCCCACAATACTGCAATAACATGTAATTTATAGATGAATACAATGATTATTATTTCCTCTTGAGTAGGGGACAGTGAGCTTGATTTCAACATTCTCTAACATGACCACATATTTTGGCTGAAATTTAACCTTTTTCCATGATTTGATGAAATGCACCCAAGCTTTTGCAATGGAATGTGCTTCCAAGTAACTACTATTTTGAAATATTTTTTGTAAGACAACCAGGTTCTTAACAATCACCTATATTATGTACTTGGAAATTTCTGTGGGTTTTTTCCTCCCCTAGGGATAACTCCTTCAGTTATATGAAGCAGATCATTTCAAAAAATATTCCCTACTGGGCAAAGATTACAAATCCTGACATTGAAATAGAGACTGGTTTGTGTTATATTTTGTTCAATTTTGAGGATATGAGAATGGAGTATAGAAAAAAGAAAGAAAAAGCATGAGAAAAATAACTATAAGATAATTAAAACTCTGAAAAAACAATATTGCAGAAACCTACAAAATTTGAAATAGGGTACTTTAGAGTAAAAGAAAAAATGCAGCAGGGAGGGAAAAGTCTGAAGGAACTCTCTAATATACCATGCCTTGGTGATTACTGTGCCCTGAGATACAATCATTTTTCAATTTTTTTAAAGACTGAGATGGCATTAAAAAAAGACCTTCAGGGATAACAGACAGTAACTGAAGTACTTTTTTTGTATTTAAAAAATGTCAAAAAATAGAATGCCCTGATTGAGAAATGCTGGTCAGTGGTAGCAATGGCTTTGACCCATTCTCTTTCAATAAAGAAGTACACCTAAGAGGAACAGCTCTAGACAGAAAGAACATTCTCCCAATAATTTTCAGAACATAGAGGTTAGCTATAAACTACTTAACATTGTGCCTTTCTGTTCTGTTTCATAGGAGAAAAAAATCCAGGGTCCTTTTGAAGAAAAAGCAGGAATCAATTTATTCCTCTTTCCCTAGGAAGGAGAACTAGTTGAAGTGAATTTTAAAATGGTCTTGAAAATGTTTCCCTAGTCAAAATTGTCACTGAGTATAAATGGTTACATAGATAATTCAAACTAATAAATTATAGGATTAAAATCTGAAACTAAGATTTTTGCTGGTAGATATTTCATACATCTAATTGCAATATTTTCCCATTATTGACATGGTTGAACATAGTCATTAGTTCAGTAGAGAGGTTTTTGCTACTTTTTTTATTAAGGTAAAGCATTGAAGTATAGAATAGGCAAAATTCTAATGTGTGTAACAGAAAATATTTTCTACTCATAATAGGTCAATTCAAATTTAAAATAATATCATTTACCAATTCATGTATCACCAAAACAGAGAATTTATAGTTGGAAAGGATGTCAAGGACTTCTGACTTAAACCCAAAAGGAATCCTTGTTAAACATTTTTTAAGTGATCACCCAACCTCTGATTGAAGATCACCAGTGAAGAAGTCCATTATACTTTTGGAAAGCTCTATTTGTTAGGAAAGCTATTCCTAACATTAAGCCTAAATTTACCGATTTGAAACATCTATTGATTGCTTTTGGTCCTTCCTTCTGACAACAAAGAACAAATATAATCTGTCTTATGCGTGATAGCCCTTCATAAACTTGAAAACAGCTATCACTCCCCCTTTATTCCCCTTTTCTCTAAGCTAAATATGCTATTTCTTCAAATGATCTTCATAAAAGATAGGCTCAAGGCTATTTATGATCATAATATCCCTCTTCTCTAGTTTTTCCAGAAAAGGAAATAAATAACCACATGAATTGTAGTTAATTTCATAGTAACAAAAAATAATGTAGTCCAACCATCTTAAATGGAAATGGTTAAATGAAAAAGATATGAAAAAAATGCAGTATCCACATGATGACATGAAACTTGATAGTAGGTCGTCAAATCAATTCAAACACAGAGATACATAGATAGATAATCTTGGACAAGCCCTGAAGATGGATAATAATCTGGATGTGGAATTAAGTAGATGATTATATTATTTATTTGGGAAATTCACCAGTGCTTTCACATACTACAATATGATTGCTACTGCAAAAACTCTTCCCTTTAATGCCAATATCATTCTGATGCTATAAATCATGAACCATCAGTATCTCAGAAGAATCAGAATTATGAGTAATTTAGAGAATAATAAAAAAAAAAGTGGGCATTCTGCTAGTGATTTCTTCATGGCTATAGTGACATTTCTCTAGCTTGCTTACATTTTTTTGTCAAGGATCAATTCATCAAAAATAAGAAAACTAGTGCTTTCTCCCTCCTCCCACCTGCCACCCCAAATTGCAGTGACAATCAGGAAAAGGGGAGGGCACTAATGATTTTATATATGTATGTGTTTATATGTATACCTATACATGTGTGTATGTATACACATGTGTGTACATACATATACAGATGTTTGTACATTCAGACACACAGACACGATTGGTTGTCATCCTTCCTTCTTGAGGAGGACCAAAATCACATCACAGTATTGGAGTCATGGTACAGAATGTCCAACTGTGACTGATCAGACCAACATAAGCTTGAAAGGCTCTAGTATAAATAATTCACATAAGCATTAGGAATGGATATATCTCTAAATCTGTACATCTCACATGTGAGCTACTGAAATTTTGCTTTGCTCATAGGGCAAAACACCTTCTTTGATGCAAGCATGCTATGCTAGACAGCCCCTTGCCAGTGTCTTCCATGTCACATAATCAATTTCAAAGTTCTTCAAAGATAGCTTGAGAGTGTCCTTATATCACTTTATTTCCATGGCAGCACTTGATTTGTGTGAGTTGTCTGAAAAAAAAAAAGCAGGTGATAAGAGGGAGAACACTAGTGATTGGGTTTCCTATAAGAAAATTTAAGAAAAGATCATGGGGCGGCTAGGTAGTGCAGTGAATAGAGCATGGGCCTTGGAGTCAGGAGGACCTGAGTTCAATTCGAGCCTCTGACACTTAACACTAGCCCTGTGACCTTGGGCAAGTCACTTAACCCCAATTGCCCAGCCTTCCCCCCTCCAAAAAAGCAAAAAAAATTTTAAGATTAAGAAGATCATTGAGGAATTATTTAAGAATCCACAGAAGAAAACAGAAAGGGGCAGAAGGAAATAAGCAAGACAGCTTTGAAAGTTGCATGTTAAATATATGCATATTTTAAAAGGAAAGCAGGATATTCATAATAGAAAATCAAAGTTTCAGATATAATCATCTTTTTCTGTTCTACTTGGTGGATGATAATGCTCATTTTATTTGACATTTGTGAAATTCAGAATTTAAAAAATAGCCCAGCATTGTAATTTGTGGAGGAGGTATTATCTGTATTGGCAAAAGGATTATGATCTATATAAATTAAGTGGGTAACCTATTGATATGTCCATGGGTTTTTCTGAAAATGACCTCAGAAGAAAATCTAATATCCTTTTGTTTTTCCTCCTAGAATGTGTGTGTGTGGGGGGGGGGGGAATTCTAACTACTCTTCAGAACCAAATAATCTAACATTATTGACTTTGTTACTTACTTCAATACTTGAGGGATCAATGGGTAAATTGGTTTGGTTATTGCCTCCCGTACTTCCAGTCACAAATCTACAATCTCTTAAGAGATTGTATTCATGAGGAGATGTGATTGAGAAAATTCATCACCTGGTTGCTAGCTTTCTGAGGATAAGACTTTCTTAACTTAGGGGACCTGGCCTTCTGTATGACTGATATGAAGTTTAAAACAATCCCATACACAGGACCTTTTTTTTTAGCTCTTCCAGTCCTACCGGAGGTTTGGTAAACCCAGGGTCTTCTCCACATCATGATGAGGCACTGATGTAGGATTTTATTGGAATTTCATGTTATTGAGTAGTGATAAATCAGCTCTGCTGCTTTGAAATTTTACCATGTAATAGTATTATGATGAAAGTTTATGTTGAATTCCTAGAACTGCTCTGCACCATTTTCAAGAAAGATTATAATTTTTTTTTCTCATTCAGGGCATATAGAAGGTGTGGTTGACACCTTCCCTTTAGTGTATGAGAATAGGTAAAAATGTAAAGTTATGGTCATAAACTTTTTGTAAGACAACCCATTTTTATGCCAAGCTGGAAGTTATACAAATTGCATGTGTAAACATTTACTATTTTAAATATATAATTGGAGCATTTTACTACACTGATTTAAGTCATCCTCCTTTTATGCTGTGACTGTTTGAGATACTGAGCTTTGGCATCAAGTGATTTTTTTTCAGTTATATAAAAAGTGTTTTAATACACAGGGAAGAAATGAATTAGATATAAAGGCTTTTCTCTTATTACCTAAAATATTATATAAACTCACTTAGCCGAACCATTTTTCTATGTATAACACCTTCTTTACAGGGTTGTTGTGAGGACTGAATAAGATATTTGTAAAATACTTAATAAAGCACCAGGCACATAATAGGCACTCAATAAATAAATAAATGCTTTTTTCCCCTTTCTCTTCCCTTTCCGTCCTTTTCCTTCCAGTCCTTTCCCTTCCGTTCTCTTCCCTAATGCTTAATGAACTTTTTTATCTGATTTCTTAGCCCAAAACCAATTGGAAGCAAAAGGGATTTGAGGGAATTCCTACAGGCAGGTATATGACCTCTGAAAACCTCATAGTAATGGAAAAGAGAGGGAAAACTTTCCAAAAAAAGATAAAAGTTCTTTCTAGTATATGTATATATGTAACATCCCCTGCTTTGTGTCTACCTATGCCCTGTCATAAGGAATACAGGATATTTTGGGGGCATGGGGGTTGGGAGGAAGAAAGTGAGATGAGAGAGAGGTTTTAAAAAGTATTAGTCGAAATCAAAGTGAAAGAATTGTAAGGACACGTGCTCATTGAATAACTCTCTACTGGAAAATAGCTGTTTATTCAACTCAACCTGCCCTATGATGATCCCTGAAGAAACTCATGATCTGGACCCTTCCTGTTTTTATAGGCTTCTTATTTCTTATACTTCTCCATATACTCTTCAGACCAGTAACTCAGACCTTTTAACTGTTCCCTTACACAAGATACTACAGATTTCAACACTTACAGTCTGTCCCCAAATTTTTTAAATTTCTCTTCCTCTTCATTTCTGTCCCCTGGCTTTCTTCAAGTCTCAGCTAAATTCTCACCTTCAAGAAGCCTTTCCATGTCCTCCTAATCTTAGTGACTTCCCTGTAAGACCATACTGTTTATCCTGTATGTAGGTTGTTTGCAATTGTTGACATGCTGTCTCCCCCTTTAGATTGTGATTGAATAGGGACAGGATTTTGTTTTGTTTGCCTTTCTTTATATCCCTGGTATTTATCACAGTGTTTGGCCCAGAGTAGATTCTTAATAAATGATTGTAAATTTGTCGACTTGAACCTAGTCAGACATGATTGAAGGACCTTGGCAGGAACCAGGTATCTGTGATGGGAAGGATCAACCTTTCTAAATTTCATTTTATGCAGGATTCAACATTCTATCTCTTGTGCATCCCGAACTTTTGCATCTGCATTTGTGGGAAAGACATCAAACATCCTATAAAAATTGTGCTGTCACAAGTCTTTGCTTTCTCAAGGGAGGACTCTAACTCTATATGGCTAGAACTCCTATCTCTGAATAAAATCTTTAGATCAAAGAGAATACTGGGCTTCACCCCAGTTGTTATTATTTCTGAGTCATACATGACTCTTCAGACCTCTTTTAAGGTTTTATTAGCAGAGATATTGGAGGGATTTGTCATTTCCTTCTCCAGCTCATTTTACTGATGAAAAAACTGAGACAAATAGTGTTAAGTGACTTGCCCAGAGTCATATAGTTAGTAAGGATCTGAGGCCAGATTTGAACTCAGAAAGATGAGTCTTCCTGACTCCAGCCTAGTGCTCTATCCACTGCACCACCTAGTTTTGCCCCAGACTTTCACCCATTTGTACATTTTATTAAGAACCATGTTCTCAGGGTGGCTAAGGAGAGCAGTGAATAGAGCACCAACCCTGGACTCAAGAGGACCTGAGTTCAAATCCAATCTCAGACACTTGACATCTATGAGCTGTATGACCTTGGACAAGTCATTTAACCTCTTGCCTTCCCCCCTAAAAAAAAAGAATCATGTTCTCTGACAATTAAATACTCCTATTTGCTTATCAATTAGATACTGATTAAAAATCAGCTGCATACACTATTCTAGCATTTTTGTCTGCTTTATATATTTTGTCAGTATCATGGAACTAACAATTTTTGAAATATAGTACATTCAAATGAAAGTGGGATGACCAATCACCAACATTTAATAACCAATAAATCAAACCAACATCAACAATAAAACTATAAACATTGGGTGACCAATAGACAGGTCTCAGAGCTAAATTCTAATTAGATAGCTTTACAAATCCACAGAGGCCAGTGCAATGAATTTTGCTTCCCTATACTAATACAGAATGGACCAGTAGAATATCTGGGGCTCTCTAGAAAGCACAGCATCTAATTAGCACCCAGGTAGCAGAAATAAAACACCAGGATGAACATAAGACTTCTCAGTAAATAGCTATTATCCCCACCTTTTGGTAAAATATATCATAATAGAATAATTAATGTGTTTATTGGCTGCTGTTATATTTAAGGAGGTAGATTGTTGAGGATAAAAAATCAGAATTCATGGTCTTTAACTCTTTCCCCTTCTAAGTGAGGAGACTGGTGTAATCTGGAGGCTTGATTTTTTTCTCTATGGTAGAGAATTTAATTGTTCTCCATGAAATAGATTTATTTGAAAGTCATAACATCAATGGAAGTAGTTTTTTCCCTTCCTCTAAGCCTAAGGGGATTGTTTCTATATAAGGTCCTGTCCTGCTAATATGCACCTAGTTCCCTTGATACTATGCTCCCATAGTCTTAACCTTGGGGTTACCTCTTGTCTACTTTGTTCTCCAAAGAATTCTGCAAAAACATTCATTTCCTGGAGGATACACGGTTGCCTTTTAAATAGAAGATGCCTGATCCTAGGAAATATTTTTTTTCTGGAACATATGTGTTATACCTGTGACTTGATGGTACCATGATGGAAGCTTTAAAGAAAATAATTCAAAATAGAGAAAAGGGACAGTGGTGAGGATACAGAAAACTATGCAGATAGGGAGATGGCAGTAGCTTAGCAGAAAGCAGTCTACATGGGCTAGGTGGAACCAGATAGGTTGTAGGGTAGCAAAGCCATTGGGGCACTTAGAAGCTGAGGTCAAAGTTTTTGGTTCTATTCCATAAGGAGCAAAGTGCAGAAGTCACTGGGGAAAAGAAATGGATTCCTATTTCCAAAGTGCATGCCCCATGAAAAAGCCTTGCTAACCATGTCCAAATCATACCTGTATAACTATATATGTATATATATATATACACATACATACATACATACATACACGTGTGTGTATATATATATATGTATTCAGTATAGATCTTCAGTAAAATGGTTCTTACACAAACTTTCATCTATTTTTTTCTGATCAGTAAATAGATATCTATATACTCACATAAGTCTATATTATTTATATACAACTATGTATATATACATATATTTGTTTATTATACATACATATCTATATTGTGAGTATATCTATTTATATATACCTGCAGATATGGAGATAGTTATAGATAGAAATATCCCCACCTGGTTAGTAGCTACTTAAGATCACAAACTGATTTCCTGAGACAGGTTATATGCAGATTATGATGCTTTGTTTTCCCCCTATTCATTAGATGTCCCTGGAGTGAGAATGATGCTATGATGTAAATTCTACTTCCCTCTTGAGAAATAATAACAAATATAATTCCCTCATAAGCCTCCTACAAACCACAACATTAACATTAGCATTATACCACAATGAAATTTATTATTTTAATGATATATAAGGGATAGAGTCAAGATGGCAGATTAGAGAAAGCACTCAGCTGAGCTTTCCCAAACATTCCCCTCCAAAAACTTTAGGAGCAAACAAAATGTCAGAATGAGGCATTAATTCTCCTGGAGACAACTTAGGAGGTCAGAAAAAAAGATCAATCTCATGGGCGTGGAGCCTGGTCCAGAGTCCACTGAATGAAACACCAATGGTAGGACTAGGTAGTGGCAACAGAAGCAGAAGCAGCTTCATGAGCTCTCAATCCAGAGACAGTAAGGGGATCTGGAAACCAGTCAGAAAGAGATTACAGGGGACCTTTGTACTAGCACTCATCTCAGGACCTCATACTGTTTAGTTGTTCCATCACCTATACTCTCTTCTGGGTCATAGTTCAAGAGCAGAAAAAGCACTTTTCAGGGTGGCTAGATGGCTCAGTGAACAGAGCACCAGCCCTGGAGTCAGGAGGACCTGAAGTCAAATCTGGCCTCACACACTTAACACTAGCCATGTGACCTTGGCCAAGTCAACCCCAATTGCCCTGCCTTCCCCCCTCCAAAAAGCAAAAAATAATTTTAAAAGAGCACTTTTGATAAAGAGGGATCAGAAACCCTGAGAAGCAGTATTCTTTTTGGTCACAAGAGATCAAGGACTCTGAGGAAAAGTATCACTTCCAGTCTCAAGGGAGGAGGGGTCCAAAGTAGCACTATTAATTACAATCCCAAAGATCAAAGATGCTTCCTGGGTAAGGAACAGAATAGAGACCAGGAAAGCAGTGACCATAACACTCCTCAGATCAGACCATTTTGGAAGCCCTGAAAATTTCTAAACCCTTCAAACTAGCTTTGAAAACAATAGTGTGGAAAAGAACCTGAATCATGAGATAGCCACTCCCCCACATTGGGAACAGAGCCCAACTAAATTTAGAAATTGGGTGGGGGTAGAATAACTAAAAAACCTGTTTATTAAAAATACCATGATGACAGGCAACATCAAGACGCAAATGCAGAAGACAATGAAATCAAAAAAGCTGTAAATAAAGCTTTAAAAACATATGTGAATAGGAAACAAGCCCAATAAGATTTCATGTAAGAGCTTTAAAAAAGATTTTCCAAACCAATGAATGACAAGGGAAAAATTAGGTAAATACATGAAAGTAAAGGAAGGAAATTATGAGGAGATAATTGACAGCTTGTTTGTTTGTTTGTTTGTTTGTTTATTTTAGGAGGGAAGGCAAGGCAATTGGGGTTAAGTAACTTGCCCAAGGTCACACAGTGTGTCAAGTATCTGAGGTTGGATTTGAACTCAGGTCTTCCTGGCTCTAGGACTAATGCTCTATTCATTATACTAGCTAGCTGCCCCAACACCTTGGTTTTTTAAAGGGCACAAAAAATACAGAAGACAATGGTGCATTCAAAAACAAAATTGTTCAAATGAAATAAAAAAGGTACAAAATTTCACTAAAGAAAAAAATCTTTAAAAATTAGAACTGGGTAAGAAGAAGTTAATAATAGCATGAGATATCAAGAAAAATCAAAGTCAAAAGAATGAAAGTAGTAGAAGAAAATGTGAAAGATCTCATTAGAAAAACAATTTAGCTGGAAAATAGATCAAGGAGAGACTACATGAAAGACATGATTAAAGAAAGAACCTAGACATCACATTTTAAGAAATTATCAAGGTCACAATATCCTAGAACTAGAGGAGAAAACAGAAATTGAAAGAATCTACTGATCACCACCTAAATGTGATACCAAAATGAAAACTCTATGAATATTAATATTAATAGATCAAAAAGAAAATACTTCAATCAGTCAAAAAGAATCCATTCAAATTCCATTGAGCCACAGTCTTGATCACACAAGATGTAGCAACTACCATATTAAATGAGCAGAGGGCTTGGAATATGATATTCCTGGTGGCCATAGAATTGGAATTACAACCAAGAATAACCTACCAGCAAAACTGAGTATAATCATTCAAGAAAAAAAATTAATAAATAGAGGCCTTTCAAGCATTCTTGATGAAAAGATCAGAAGTAAATAGAGAATTTGACATTCAAATAGAAATCTCAAGAGAAGCATACATAGAGAGGTGAACATGAAAGAGAAATCCTAAGGGACTCAATAAGGTTAAAATGTTTATATTTTTTATATGGGAAAATGATACACAACTTAGTCATTTTTGTGACTATTAGGAGGATTCAATATAGAAAGATGGTGTGGGAAGACCTTGATTATGTTGGGATGATGTTAAAAAAAAAATGGATAGGCAAGGAAAAGGGATGCTTTCAGAGAAGGGAAAGGGAGAGGAAAAATGGAGGAAATTACCTCATATAAAAGAAGCACACAAGGAAGAACCTTTCTTAGAGGAGGGGAAAATGGGAAAGGGAGGAGCAATACTTGAACCTCACTCACCTCTAAGTTGATTCAAAAAGAGTACAGCAACAATGAGATAACATTCCAAAATTTATGGGATGCAAATCAGTCCTTAGGGAAAATTTTGTATCTCTAAATGTGTACAGTAATAAAAGAGATTCAGAGCAGATCAATGAATTGGGCATGTGGCTAAAAAATAAGAAAGAAAAGAGTAGAAACCCCAACTAAACACTAAAAATGGAATCTTAAAAATCAAAGGAGAAAATAAATAAATTAAAAGTAAAAAAAAATTAAACTAATAAAATTAGCTGCTGGTTTTATGAAAAAAAATGAGTAAAATATATAAATTATTGGTTAATTTGATTTAAAGGAAAGAAGAATACCAAATTACTAATATCAAAAATGAAAAGGATGAATGCACTACCAATAAAAATTAAATTAAAGCAACTATTAGGAGTTATTTTGCCAAATTATATGCAGGGAAAACTGACAATCTAAGTGAATTGGTTAGATATTTACAGAAATATAAATTGTGCAGTTTAACAGAAGAGGAAATGGAATATCTAAATAACCCTATCTTAGAAAAGGAAACTGAACAAACCATAAATGAGCTCTGTAAGAAAAAAAAGTCCCTAAGACCAGATGGATTTATAAGTGACTTCTATCAAATATTTAAGGAACAATTAATCACAATACTACATAAACCATTTTTAAATATAGGTAAAGAAGTTCTATCAAATTTACCTTATGATACAAATATGGTTTTAATACCTAAACTAAGGATATCAAAAACAGAGAAAGAAAGTTATTGACCAATTTCCCTAATGATTTTTTTGTAATGGCAAAGAATTGTAAATCAAGGAAATGCCCATCAATTGGCAATGACTGAACAAGTTGTCATATAAGATTGTGATGGAATATTATTGTACTATAAGAAATTATGATAAGGACAGTTTCAGAAAAAAAATGGAGAAATATGAACTCATGCAAAGTGAAGTGAGTGAAACCAGGAAAACATTGCACACACCATAAAAGCAATAATTCAGGAATGATTACACTGTGAAAGATTTAGCTTCTCTGATTGAGACAATGATCCAAGACAATTCCAATTAAACCCTATTTTACTTTATTTTTCTTGTTTTATTTTTTGCCTATTTACCTTCATAACAGGGCTAGCATAGAAATGTTTTGCATGACTTCTCATGTAAAACTGATACCAAATTGTTAATTTATTTACATATAACTAAGACATATTTAATGAAATGAATAAAAATGTATTTTTAAAATTAATGATATATAAAACATAGGAGTCAATGGATTCCAAATAGAGGAAATTCCCCTCTTCTGCCCAGAAACCCTAGCTAAGCATAATTGTCCTACTAACTTCCCCATATCTATGGGTCATTTCAGTCTTTTTATTCATCAGTTTTCACAAACACACACAACCATTCTTCTCTGTACCCCAAAGCAAATATTTTTTTTATTTTATACCTTTTTCCCCTCTCTTTTCTCTCTCTTTATAGTTATTCTATATAGTTATATTCTCTTCTCCCCTCTCTCTCTTTATAGTTATTCTTGTTATAGGTTTATCCCCTGTTGCTGTCATTCTTTACACCATCTGGGCACACCTCTATCCTGCCAATAGCAAGCTGATTAATATAGTCAAAGACAAATAAAAAGTTGAATTATATTTAATATTTTTAGTCTAAGAAGGTATTCTTGTTTTAAAAATTAAATTTCACTAAATACAGTTCTAACAAAAATGTTCTTGAGTTTGAAAAGATGAGTTCTAATAATCTAATAATTCTTAGAATGAAGTCAAATAGAGCTTTTTCTTTGTTTTGTACTATTCCTCCCTTCCACCACCACCACTAGATTGCCACTTGAGTTTCTTGCTCCAAATCTCCAAATCTATGAGCCTAAGGTCCTAAACAAAGCCATTATCTATTGAGCCTCCTTGCTATTTTGTATAGCCTGAAATCCTCTCTTCAGATTGCAAGATTGGTACAGGAACAATAACAATGCATTGCCTCTCCAACTTCATTTGCAAATGGAAACAGCACTTAATATTCTATTGATAATCTTCTGTGAGCTTAATGGCATGATTGGTGTTTATTTCCTTTATTTCCAGTTCTCCACGGAGCAATTCTATTATAGATATTCTTTATGCAGGATGAGTTTCATGGAAGTCAATTTCCTATTTTCTAGGTTGGATGGGGGTCTCTCTGTTCACAATAAACTACTCTTTGGGGAGGAAGGAAACCCACAATCCTGAAGATTATCTTTTTGAGCTGTACATATGAAATATTTAAATTAAGGGGAACATACTGTGCTATTGAGCTGTTTGCTTTGGCCCCTGAATCTCAATAAGGCTTTCAGAATTTCTATTTGAATAGGGAAATAAGCACCCACACTCTGGGTTATTGAAATCATCTGCCTGTATTATTAAGCTCTATAAGTGAAGAAAGAGGGTGTGGAGCTAATATTCCCCACAAGGGAACTTGAGAAACCCTAGGAGAAAATGAGCAACCTGTTCGCTTTTCCTATGTTGGGTTAGAAATCAACATGACCAGTTTTTTAATCTTTTGGGGCAAACACTTGAGGAAGGGGAAAAAAAGGAAATAATTCTAGGAATTGGAAGAGTAGAACCAGAATTGCCTACTAATTGACCATTTGGTGCCTCAGGTTCTCAGAATGAAATCACAGGTGGTTATGAGTAAGGGGAAAGAAGCCTAGTGTTTGTTGATGTATATTTTTAATCATATTTTTGGATTCAGTTGCCATTTTCTTTAAAGAAAAAAGTTATAATGGATAAAGGCAAGGGATAGTCATTTCTGAGGTTTCTATTGTCCTTAAAGACTATTCTACTATTTCTTGCACCAAATTAGAAGTTATTTCTCCCCTTCAGTGGGGTTCTGAATTTGTAGAAAAGGTTCTGAATTTGTAGAAAAGGTTGAAAGCAAGTCATGTAATGCTCCAGTGGACCTGAAAATTAGTGATGGGTGAACCTCCAAAAAGTTCAGAGGTTTTCCCAAACTGGAGTTGACATCTAAAAACCTAGATACTTATAGGGACTGGAAGAAATCTCTTGAGTTTACATAAATGGTTTGTGAATTTTTTGTGAAGAGGCTTTCTGACAGGGTTTTCAGAATTTCTTGCTTCCTGGGAGACTGGAAATCTTTGAGAAGGGCCATTATGTTTTGGATCAGAATATAGGAGTTCAGGGGGCATGAAAATGAAACAGGGTGGAAAAAAATAAATCATCTGACATCTCAAGAGCTTGGGTCCAAGTTTAGGGATAAGGTTGGTGAGTTTTGTATTTTCTTTCTAAATAGCTTGTTCATTCCTCCTGAAAGTGTATCATTGCATCATTAAAACCACAAAAAGATCTATTTCTACCTGCTTTTCAGTTCTTTGTGAAAAGTGCTAGGAGCTTTATGTTGAAGTTCCTCTTTCTTTTGTTATTTTTTTTCCCTTTTGAGAGCCTGGAGTAAAGACTTTATGGGACTACATAAATGAAGTGGTGGATCTTAAAGGAAAAGAAATGGTAGGCAGAAGGCTTTGGAGAGGTCCAACCTTCACAAAGGTTTTATTTTTTTTTAGCTAGTACTCTTTACAATTGGAACTAGTTACATGATATTTTAGTCTTAATGACAACACCAGTTTTTTGGAATGGCAAAGTATACCATAAGGCCATAACATCTTAAAATGAATCCATGATCTCTTCAGTCATATAGCTGTGACCTGGCAACCAATCTGCAATGATATGACTTGGGAAGGTGGTAAGGATAAGATAGGCTAACAAACGCCATGAATCAGGAGAAAATCTTGGGATTTAAAAGTTGAAAGGACTTAGAATTCAGCTAGTCCAATGCCTTTATTTTGTAAATGAGGAAACTGAGTCCCAAAGAATTTAAGTGACAACTCAAAGTCATATACCTAGTTAGTAGCAAAACTAGGATGACATTGAGGTATCCAAAGTTAAGACATTGCCTTTGTCATCTAGCAAAAACCCCGACAAAATTAGGAATTGTTGTTCCAGAAAATATCACCACCTGACCATGTTTTCTGCTACAGAAGTCCAAAAAGGAAATTCCCCTGCCTATCACCAACATCTTCCAGAAGTATGAGAGAATTTAAGTAAAATTGTATCTCTATGTTGGGAGAATTTTCCTTTACCACTCTTTTTTTTGGCCATAACTCAAAGTCATTTATTTAATTAACTAGCACTTGTTAATTGTCTACTATGTGCCAGGACTGTGCTAAGTGCTGGGCTTCTGCAAAGAAGGCAAGGGATTTAACCTAAATTTAACCTAAACCTAAACAGAAAGGGAAATTCAAATATAATTATTTATTAATGAAGCTGTTATTTCAAATGGAATGTGATGGCTCATGTAAAATGAGGTTACATATAACATACAAAATGCCCAGTGCCTTTCAGATTTATGTAATAATTTGATTTATTATGAGTAATGAAAATAATAATAAATAATGTCTATATATCACCTTAAAGTTTACAAAACACCCTACAAATGTTACCTCATTTGATCTTCATTTGCAATTCTTTGAAGTAGGTGATATTATTACCATTTTAGAATTTAAGACACTTGGAATAGAGAGGTTAAATGCCTTACCCAGAATCATAGAGTTAATAAGTGATTGAAGTAAGATTCAAACACAAATCTTTCTGACTCTAAGTTCAAATTTCAGTGGTGTGCTGGTAAATATTTAACAAGGGGCTCTCCAGAAAAGTACTGTCAATGTGCTTTTAAGTTTCTCCTGCTTTGACATTTTCTTCATCACTTTCTTAAGTCTTATTAATCAACAACAAATAAAGTCCCGAGTTGTAATACTTGCCAATTTCTGAGGATTAAATGCATACACTGAAAATCAATTCTTATAAGTTGATTAAAACTAATTCTAGCATACCCCTGACATAATACACCGTTCTACCTCATTATCTTTATTAAGAATTATTATTCTAAGATACAATGTGGTACAGTTGACAGAGATCTTTCTTCAGAGTCAGGAACCTATTACTCATCCCATTTCCCAGTCATCCTCTCTGCAGAATAAAGGAAAATTCATTCTGGAAAAATAGTTGGATTGTTTAGTAGAAAATTATTTATGTTGTCCTGGTGGGCAATAGGGTGAGAGAAATGGCATTTTGGTGTTGCCTCTAATTGAATTCCCAGCAAGTAGAGCATTAATTACATCAAGAGATGTGGGAGTGGTTACTAGAACCACTAAGAATGGATATGCTGGGGAACCAGTTACCCAGCAACACCATCTCTCATAGAGCATTTTTTACAACCAATCAACATGCAGCAGCTGGGCAAATCAAATTTGTGCTTTTTATAGAAAAGTACAAACTCTTAGTTGGTCATCTCATGGGTTGATAGCATTTAAGGGAAGAGAGGTTCACAGTTGAAACAAATAATTATTGACACCAATGTCCAGCGTACAGAAGATAACTGCATTGGTTAGGTGTTCTTTTTCTTTTTCCTTTATTCTACAAACTTGAAAATGGCTAATTTTAAGTATTAATCCTAAACATCTGTTATGTCATTGGCATACATCTGTGTAATCACACATTCTTCCCCCCCTCTCATTCTTCTTAATCTTTACTCTTTCTATATCCTCATTAAAGGGCCTAAGTGTTTCATTATGAATCTAGCTGAAACACTTTTTATCCTTGTTTATTTTCTTCTCTCCTTATTCCCACCAAATGCATAATGTCTACTGACTACTTCAGTGAGATTTAGATTTTTCAAGGCTAAACTTTTTCATCAACTCTAAGAGTAGCCACATCTTACAAAAAATGCATGAAAGTTTTTTGTTTTTTTTCCATCCCTTGCATCATAGGAGAATAGTACTTAATGGTGAACTAGAGAGGAAAAACATGGTTTGTATTTGTAGTGTCTGTTAGCCATATGGTGCCCACATAACAGTGACTGCCTGGAAATGAGTCATATGTATTTTGGGGTATACTAGGATGACATTTAATGAGCTTGATAAAGTATTTACTAAATGATACATATTGTTGCCACAATAACTAAGACCAGACAGCTGAGCTATGGGAGGGGCAAGGAAACAACCGCTGCTAATAGCCATCGGTATAGGAATAGATTATTTTCCACGATGGGTTTGGTAGTACCTAAAAAATGGAAGAAGTAAGGTTTATTTACTTGTCTTTACAGTGTGACTCAATTTCCTGCTATTGTAAGGTAACTTGTTTTTTAAAGAAGAAGAAGAAGCAGCCAAGTGAAACATCTTTGCTAGGGAATTTCATCACTGCGTGGGGAAGTGAAAAGTCGTGTCTTAAGTTCACTTAATTCTCTGTGTGTGTATGTTTGTGTGTGCATGGGTTTATTTATTTACTTTTAGTTTACCACATTCAGCTCCACATTCCCTTGAGTTCTGAATTTTCTCCCTCTCCTTCTCCTTCCTCCTTCCCCCTTCACAGGCACCAAGCAATCTCATATAGGTTCTACTGTTCACTTAATTCTTATTGATATTTTTTTTTTTTTCTGTCACAGGCATTTTTATTAACAGACCATTAGAAAAATAATCATGGTGTAGAGACCTTTAGTTCATTCTTCTAATAAGCCTGTTGATCTGGTCTTCCCTATTACCAGCATCTCCACCTTCCACAAAATGTGTAGTCTTTTTCTTCATTCCCCCTCGTGGAGAAGATAATTTGAAGGGCCACAGGAAGTTGTTGGCAGCTTTGAAGTACTTGCCAACAGTGTAGATCTCATGGATCAAGTCCTCCATGCAGATAATTCCATATTTACCAAGAGATTTTGCAATAAGGGCATTATCTGTCAGGGCAATTCTCTGCTTCTTGATCTTGCCATAACCACGTTTGTAAATCAAGTCATTCACAGACTTCAGGTTTGGATAACCCCATGCAATGTATGGTTCCACAATCCTTAGCATGTTAATTGAGGCCTTGTTAAGCTTAACAAAAGTGCCATTGAAGATTTGTCGAAGGCGAAGAAGCTGCAATACTTTTCGGACCTTTGGGCTAACACCATTGATACCTCTAATTCTGATCACAAAAGCTAACTTGGGTTCAGCAGGTACATAGTAGTTGCCAGCTTTGCGTGCCATTCTAGCCAGTCGGATTTCACTTCTGTACATCTGTCTGTACTCCTTATGGTAGGCCTTGGCTTTTTCATAGATAACTTTTCTCCGTATTTTACGGAGCTTTTTTATAGCCATCTTCTTCTTCAAGCGTTTGGCCTTCAGTATTGCAAAAGCCTTTCTTTTTTTCAGAAGGGATTCCGGAACAGATGGTAGCTTCTTCTTTTCTTCTACGCCCGCCATGATTCCAGCCGGAAAAAGAGGGCTCTTATTGATATTTTTGAAAATAGTTTTATAAAATTGTGAGAGGCAGGGTTTGAGGAGATAATAGGCAGCAATTGTTGTGGCAAGGAAACTAATTTAATTATTCTTTGGAATACAAGTAAATAAATGTTCTATTATAGTGGAAAAAACCTACAGGAAAACCTGTGCATTGTTGGTGGCATGATAAATTGGTCCACATACTCTCTTGAAAGCATTTTAGAACTAGGCCCCAAAAGAGAAAAAATTATACAAGCCCTTTGACCCACCTATACCAGTACTAGGCCTATCCCCAAAGAAATTAAAGAAAGATAAAAAGGATATGTGTATGTATAGGTTTGTATATATGTATATGTGTGTATACATGTACAAAAATCTTAATAGCAACTCAAGTTGTTTTTTTTTTAAATAGTTTCCATTTTTACAAAGTAAGAGTATTGTCCTCATATTTTGGAATTGCTGAATAAAGTATAATCTTTGAATGAAATTGAATATTATCATGTCATAAGAAACAATGACATGGACAATTCAGAAGAATTTGTGAAGACTTCCATAAACTGATATTGAGAGAAGGGAGAACTAGAACAATTCATTCCACCCCAATGATATTTTGGGAAAGGCAACTTTAAAAGACTTAAGAGCTCTGATCCATGTCATGAAAAACACAAGTCTTGAAGATGGAGCATATCACTTTTTTTTTTTTTTTTTGCTTTTTTGGAGGGCAATTGGGGTTAAGTAACTTGCCCAAGGTCACACAGCTAGGTTTTTTTTGTTTGTGTGTGTTAAGTGTCTGAGGCCAGATCCAAACTCAGGTCCTTCTGACTCCAGGGCAAGCACTCTACTCACTGCGCCACCTAGCTGCCCCCCAAGCATATCACTTCTTGCCAAAGACTTGGCTAATTCCCACTTAAACTGAGGTGTAATAGATTCTGGTACAGTAATTTATTTCTAACTCTGTATGTGTCTTTCTATTCAGTTGTGTTTCTTATAAATATCTCTTGTTAGATTCTGGTTTGTACTACAATCTGCTGTCTTCTTGCATTTTATGGATGAGTTAAACCATTCATATTCACAGTTATTGTTTTCCTCCATCCTGTCTTCTTATATCTGTCCTTTCCTCCCACTTTAATTCTTATTAATGCCTCCTTTAATCCAACCTAACTCTTATTTCTTTCATTTCCCTTAACTCCTTTCCTTCATAATTGTCTGTTGTGTAAGATGTTTTTTTTTCTGTACCCCCACTGGGTTTATGTGTATTTTCCCCCTCCTTTAACCTGTTGAGATAAGAGTAGATTCAGGCATTGTCCACTTATTGTTCTACAAATTCCTTTCTGCCTTCTCCATTTATCTGAGGTGTTTCCCCATTTTTCCTCTCCTATTCCTCCTCTTCAAGTTCTTTCCTATTCCCCACTCATCCATTCTGTTCTTTTTAGAGCTTATGCAACCATAATAAAATCATATCCAGACACTTTGTCTATTTAGATTCCTTTCTTGACCCCTTGTAATGAAAAAAAAAAACCTTATGAGTTTATATATATAAAATTTCCCCATATAAAAATGTAAACAGTTTAACCTTGTTTGGCACTTTATGATATCCCATTTGTGTTTACCTTTCTTGTGATTCCCTTGACTCCTATGTTTGTATGTCAAATTTTTTTTCAGCTCTGATCTTTTCATCAGAAATTCTTGAAAATCCTCTATGGAATTAGATGTTCTTTTTTTTCCCCATTCTGTAGGAATATACTCAGTTTTTTGGGAGCTAGGCTATTCTTGGTTGTAAACATGAAACATTATATTCCAAGCCCTCTGCTCTTTCATAATAGTGGCTACTAACTCTCACATGAGCCTGCCTGAGGCTTCTTGGTTCTTGGTTTTTGTGGGGTTCTTTTCTGAATCATTTCAGTATTCTTTTTTTTTAATTGAACAGGGAACTCCATTTTTTGGATATAATATGCCCGAGAGTTTTCATTTTGTAATTTTTTTCAGCGATTCTTTTAATTCATATTTTGTCTCTAATATTAAGAAACTTGGACCAGAAGCAAAGTACACATTTCATTTAAGATTTTGTGAAATAAGATATATTGGTTCTTTTTTGTTCATAAATTTCAGTTGTCCAATGATTCTTAAGTTATCTCTCCTTCATCCATTTTATATATTAGTTGTTTTGCCTATGAAATATTTTACTTTTTTGTCTTTTGACTTTATTTTGTTATTTCTTAATATTCTCATAGAGCCATTGGCTTCCATTTCACTGATACTCAAATTGAATAGGTTATTTTCTTTAGTAAGGTTTTGTACCTCTCTTTTGAAGCTCTTATTTTCCATATCTATTTCCCCTAGTTCTTGCTTCTTTTCCCATTTTTTTCTTCTATTGATCTTTTTTTGAAAATCATTTTTGCCTCTTCAACTCTTGCTTTAAGTCTTCTTGGAATTCTATTAGTACTTTCCCACCAGGGGTTTACTTTGAGGCTTTCCTTGTGGATATTTTTGAGTTCTCTTCCACTGTCAACTTCTCTGTCACCATAAATGCTCTTTTTGGTCAAGTTCTTTTTTTTGTTTTCTCATTCTTCTAGCCTAATTTGTTGATTTAATCTTTATTTTACTGTTTGAATCTATAAACTTTTTGGGTGGGTGTATTTGGTGTTTTGCTTGCGTTTCTGTCTTCCTCATTCTTTTGCTGCTTTCTTAGCTCTGTCTGGGAAATAGCAAATTTTCAGTCCTCCTAAAGTGGTGTGATCTGGGAGAAAATCTGTTCTTTGGATTCCTGATCTGAGATCTTCAAGTTCCTGCTGCAGGTTTGGCTATATCAATTTGATTCTGGTTGACATATTCAGTAGATTGTTGCTTTATTTGGCCACTGTTTGCCCAACTGGAAGTTCTGGTGGTCTGGGTTCTCCTTCGGTCTGAGACAATGTGTGCTATTCCAAGGATGAGTTATCTGGCTGCTCTGTGATTCCTGAAATTTGTTCTATGTTCAGTTATAGCCAGGGTCCACAATTGCAGTGCTTCTTTCAATGACCTGGCATTAGAGAGTGGGCAATAGTATTTCTAGATAGCACCCATTCCACATCCAACACTTACTCAGGAATACTCTAAGCTTTCTTTTGATGTTATACCTCAGCCCACTCAGTCCCTGGACAATAAAATGCTACCTATTGTCACTTCTATCTCTGGAGCCATGAGCTCCTGACCACACCCCTTCTTAATACTATGCAGAACTCTCTCTCCTCCCTAAACCACCCTGGGCTGGAAAAATGACTCAGTGTGACTTCTTGGCTTTCCCTCACAGAGTAGAGTCTGGTGTGGTCTCTGGATTTTTGTTGAGCAGGTGTGGAGAAAGAGCTAAATTAAAATTCTTCCCCTTACTCTGCCATCTTGACTCCATACTTGAAATGATTAACTTAAAATGCAGAGAGACTTACATTTTCAGTCTTGACTAGCATTCATTTGCTTTACTACATTATGCATATTTATGATGGGGTTCTTTCTTTAAGGGTAGTTAATCAATGGGGGGGTAGTAGGAGGGATAGATTAAAAATGCATGTAAAATAAATTTTCAATTATTTTTCTTTTAATATAATATTTGAGGGGGGTTTTCTCCGGTACTTAAAGCTGTAAGCCTAGGCATGGAGAAATAGAAGTTGACATCTAGAAGTTTGATTCTATGGGCCCAAATAAGCTGCTGAGTATAAGCCATTTCCCAAAGGTAGTTTATACTTGTATAATATAGAAAACATATAGGCATGCTGGTTCACTGCCCTTGAGTTCAAATTTTACTGGCGGGGGGGTGGTTTCTGTTTCAGAGCAGTGGGGGAAGAAGGGACAAAAGCTTCCTAATCTGTGAAGTCTGTCTTTGACCTCAGAGATCTGAGATAGGGTGGATTCATGTTATGTTTCTATTATAGATCCTATGGTACAGGTAAACTATTTTTCTCTCTATCCTCAGAATATACCCTATGCTTTCCTATTTAATTTTCTCATGCTGTTCCAATACCTGAACTCCCCTCTCTATTTCCCTTCACGTATTGAATTAAAGACTCCAGCACACTGAGTAGGTCTTGTTTTTAGGATTTATGGAAAGATATAAACAAGAATTCACAAGATGAAAAGTGTGTATGACTTGTGAAATATACCCACATGTAATAGTGGGGATCACTTTTTTGAGTTCTCTCACAATGACCAGATTCTGTGACTCATGTTGAAGAGATATTAGATCCAATTAAGTAGCTTAGGCTTGTAAAGTTCTTCTTTCTCAACTACCTTATTGGGTGGGTAGCTTAAATGTAATTTTTTTCTGTTTTATAGGTTTTGAAACTGAGTCTAAGAAAGATTTTGTGTCTTCCTCGAGGACACAGATCTAATAAATCTCACAGTGGGAACAAACTGTGCTCCTCTGACTCTAAGAACATCATTCCCCCAGCTCCTACTATACCAATGTTTGCCTTTATTTTGCTGAAAATTAAACAAGAGAGTAGCAGAATTTACAATCACCGCCACTTCGTCCCTGTTCCACCCCACCTTAGCTTGAAGAGGCAAAGTCATAGTGGCATTAAGAAGAAATTCACAAAGAACTTTTCCTTCCAGGTTGTGCTTCCTTTGGCATTGTCAAATTTCTGTCCTCTCCTGTTAGTAATTATTTTCCCCCAAAGAATGCATATGCTACTTTGACATCTCTCTAAAAATTATTGTGTTATCATATCTTGCAGCAATTGTGTGTAGTTTTTCTTGATCTGGTCCATGATAGTCAGAGGGCCAAATCCAACCAATAGCTCCTAGAAGTGGGCCATAGGATATGCAAAACATGCAGCCAGATTTGACCCCCTGTCCATAGTTTGTCCATCGTTGCCTTAAATAAGTCCCCGCTTTTGATACAATTCAAAAACACTAAGGAGATACAGTTTCAGTAAAGGAAAAAGGTGAGGTCCTTGACCTCATGAAGCTTAGTCAGAAGATATCTTTCATGTTAGAATTATCTTAATAATTAGACTAGTTCTTTATTCCCCTTATGTATAGATAGTGATATGATATAGGATATTTCAGAATCACATGATAACCCTCCTATGTCAAAGTTAAAAATAAGCAACCTAGCTAAGAAGTTTGGGTTTTTATGTTAAGTTAAAATAAATGTCCAGCGTTAAGTAAATTTTCAATAGTGTTCTAATGGGAGTTTCAGACAGACTTGTTTTACCTTCTATGGCTTTTTCTTTGTTCTTTTTTTCCATTCTTTAACTTGGCAAGACAAATTTAACTTGTGTAATACAAGTTGCTGTAAAATCAAAACTAGAAAATCACTACAGGTTGCAATTTGACACAGAATAGCAAATTGTGAATCAAGAAAATATTTAACAACTATATTTTAACCACCTGAATATGTATGCCACAATTTGTTTAATGTCCAAAGTCAATATTTGTTAAGACTGATTGACAAAAATGTGCTCCTTTCTTCGAGGTCAAATTAATTTGTGAGCATTCACTTTTGCTGACTAAGCTACTTTAAGTTAGAAACTTCTGGGGGCGGCTAGGTGGCGCAGTGAATAGAGCGCCGGCCCTGGAATCAGAAGGACCTGAGTTCGGAGCCGGCCTCCGACACTTAATCCGCACAAACAAAAACCTAGCCGTGTAACCTTGGGCAAGTTACTTAACCCCAATTGCCCTAAAGGGGCGGCTAGGTGGCGCAGTGAGTAAGAGCGCCGGCCTCGGAGTTTGGATGACCCGAGATCAGATCCGGCCTCAGAAAATGAGCACCCACGCATAAATCAAATGACTAGCCGTGTAACCTTGAGCAAGTTACTTAACCCCAATTGCTTAAAAAAAAATAAAAAAATAAAAAAAAAAAATAAGTTAGAAACTTCTGTCCAATAATGTTAAAGTTGTGCAGGCTCAAGGTGAATTTCATCTCAACTTCAACATATCTGATATATTTTATAGAGATGCTTCAGAAACCCAGATATCAGGCCTGGATTTCAGCTTATTCAGAGACTCCTCCTTGGCCTGAAATAATTTACTATTAGAGATAGTGCTTAAAATTATCTCTAGGGTAATTTTCTACCAATTTAGGAAACAAAGCTACTTCTTAAAAGTCTGAATTCTGTAGCTGTTTCAACAATGTTGATGAAGGCAGAGAAAGAATTTCTTGGGACATTTTCATGAAAAGCAATGGAAAGGGGGATCCATAGTCCTAAAATAACTGTATTTATTTAGTGCTTAAAATCTAAATTATGTCACTTTTGTTCTTCCCCAAGTACTAGATATGGCCCTAGGCTGTGACAATAAAGAAGGTGTTCTGTTGAAATATATATCACTGTTATCTAATTTAAAGAAGGTCAGGAGGAACCCAACTTTGATTCTTTTACAATATAAAGCCTTGTCATTTTGAACATAAAAGAACATGTGACCGCTTAATTTTGTTAGACTATTTTGTATTATGAAGTCTGCTATGATAATATTAAAAAGCTCACCTCCTCTTGGGACTCTGATGAATGCAAGTCTAGGCCAGTGAATCAGATTTTTAAATAAGTTAAAATAAATGGCTGTAGTTTACAGTTACAGCATATAGAGCTTAAAACATTTTTTCTTGGCAGATATTAAATGAAACATCTGTAAAATTAAGTAGTACATTTCAGAAAAGAGAAATGAATGAGACATAGATATTCATTTATACATTTCCTTATTTCTTCTTCCAGGCAGTACTTATCTTCCCAGTATAATGCAGAAATGTGTGTGATAATGAGAGGGGCTAATAATATATTCTTTACGATTAACTTCTTGGTTTGTGTTGAGGTTAGATTTGATGCCCTATGAATTCTCTTTCAGTTACATGATTGTATAATTCTATGATCCTTTATTGTTTCTTCATTGATTCCATCAATACTAAATGAACAAATTAAAGGAAAGTTAGAGAAGTAGAGGCAATTAGTGGGGATCTCACATTCTTCATCTATAAAATAAGGGGGTTGGACTATAAAATCTCTGGTTTCTTTTAGTTCTAAACATATGCTTTTGTGATGCTATGAATATTAGATCAGTAGCTCACTTAACCAAACTGTCCTTACTGTACTTATTTACTTCACTGTCTTATACTGTAAGTATAAAAACTTCTAAAAGTCG
>WOXC01008305.1:0-134189 GCA_011680675.1 Gymnobelideus leadbeateri
CCTTCTGTCAGAGACCTTCCCAACCCTGCAATCCACTTGCTGATTGCCCTAATTGAGAGGTGTCTGTGATCAGAGCCTGAAGCCTTCAGCTGAGTTTCTCTTTTGAGCTGAATGCTCTTCCTGCTTCTGGAATCACTGTTATTTACAGACAGAGTAGCTTGTCCATCACTTGCACTGAGCTATTTCCCCAACTTTACGTCCTCCGACACCCTGTTATTAGGAGTGACACTTTGGCTCCAGCAATACGGAGTCTCTGGCACTGTAATGACATTTCTGGAAGTACTGTCTAAGAAATGCTCGATGAAATTATGTTTTGTGGGACAGGTCCATGACTACTGGATTAAAGAGGTAAACCTGGGGAACAGATATTTTATTACCCCAGGAGACATCCTCATAATGGAGAGCTTGAAGTGGAAGTTGATAACAGCTCTCCTTCCTTTTGGCATGAAACCAGGCCTGGAGGGAGGGAGGGGCCGGGGCAGGCTGATTGCAATTCTCCAGAGATCCTAGAAATGGAAACCTTGCTGGGAATGTGCTGCTCTAATGCCTGTTACCTCAGGATGGGGAGAAAACACACGAAGCCCTTCTGGAGACAGAGTCATGGACATGAAAGACAAGGGCTCAACTGAGTTAATCAATCAAACCAACCCATCCCTCCAAAAGTAAAAGTCAATATTCTTTGTTCAGATATATTATTAACCAGGTAAGAAAACTGACTATATAATCAGTCAATCATGGGCTTTATACTGAATGCAGAAAAAGTCCTGGATAGCTGAGGGCTTTGAAAGCTATGAGATGAACTTAACATGCTGCAAAACAAATGTGTTCATATTGTTTGAGGAAAACTTGATCACAGCCTGTGAGTCATCTAGAAAATAGCGGGTCAGTTCAGAATCAAGGGGTTCAATCAAGGAGGTTAGGGGTAAAGACCTACAGGTGAGTCATTGATATAGAATCACTTGGAGGAAAAGGAAAGAGAAGCACCTCAGCCTTAGTCTGGGCCTTGGCTGGCATCTCCCCATCTGCTTTGATAAAAGAGCGTCTTGTGAACTTTGGGGGACAAGACAATTTGTTTTCCACAGGCATTAAAACAGCATCATCTTTGAAACAGCAGTTACTGAAAGAAGTGTTTGCATCAGGACCCAAGAAGAGACTGGAGGGAATGTGGAAAGGCTTCAAGACCCTGCAAGAAACTCAGTCCAAAAGAAATATCATGAGTAAAGTGAACTTGCTGAGTTCTCTATGGAGAATATAAAAGGGCCTCCAGGAACGCAAATCTCTTCCTTAATCCCTTTGCCACATATACTCAAGATGAAGCCTATTTCCCTGGACTCTACATGAAATGTGTCTGGTAATATGTCAGGACTTGGGGGTTGCATGATATTTGCATCAGTTATACAACCTTAGTAAGTACCTATTTCTGAAAGGCAAAGTATGACTTACTAATCAATGCCAAATAATAATCAATGGAGGAAACAATCTAGGTGGGGCTTATGGATGATAAAATGAGACAACTAAACTTTCCAATCTCTCCGGGCTGCCCATAAAATCCTATGTGGACAAGAAGCAGCTGGGCTCTAGGGCATGACCAACTGATGTCAGTGGGGATTGAGAAAGTGGCCCCAGAGTCTATAGTATAGAATAATCAGTTCAAGCTGAAATTCTTGCTGAGTATGTGTTACACAAAAATGATTTCACAGAAATCCAGTCATCATCATCATCATCCAAAAGACCCACCTGCTGACTACATGAACTGAGTTCAATGGCACAGACCCTAAAGTCCAGGGATAGTTCTGGTCAATGTCTCCCCAGAGTTAAACAAACTCCCTAGAATTTTGATCCAATGTTTTCAACTTGGGCCTCCAGCTAACTGGACAGTGACAAATGGATCGATCCTTAAGGGCACTAAAGTGGTGGCAGAAATAGCCAAAGTGACCAGGTGATCATCGTGTTCCAGTCTGACCATGTCTGTCTTATATAGGGCCAAAACATCTCCCAACAAAAAGGTTGGAATCCTTTTTGAAAGGACACATTGCTAGGATGTCCTTGGACCTTGTGGGTTTGGAATATGCCTTGTGTTTCCTGCTGAGATAAGATGGGACTTTATCTTTGATAAACTGAGATTTATGGGATTTTTGAAGCAGAAGATACTACTACAAACACACGCTCTTGGTTTAATAAACCAAGGTTTATTAAAATGAACAAGTTCCATGGCACTTTAATTTGAAAAGAGTCAAAGTTTTTTTTTGTTTGTTTGTTTTTTTGTTTTGTTTTGTTTTTTTACCTTTTGAGAAAATAAGATTTCTTTGTCTGGATTAGCCCCAGGCATTCACTTCTTATTTTCATGATGAAGCCAAGACTCTTGACATATAATCCTAGTTTTGTACCAGAAAGATTTGTGAGATATCTTTTGATGCCATTGTACCTGGATTGAGGTTAATTCCTTTGCACAAACACATTCTTCAGAATTTTCAGGTATTCTAGTTTTCTCATAGTGGCTATTTAGGCTTTTACTAAAGCTAACTTTTTTTTTGCTTTTTGGAGGGCAATTGGGGTTAAGTAACTTGCCCAAGGTCACACAGCTAGGTTTTTGTTTGTGTGTGTTAAGTGTCTGAGGCCGGATCCAAACTCAGGTCCTTCTGATTCCAGGGGCAAGGCTCTATACTGCGACACCTAACCGCCCCCTAAAGCTAACTTTTATCCAGTGGGACTGGTTTCTAGATAACACCTTTTTATGTGCCTTTTTAGTGATCTTCCTAATTACTAATTTGACAAATAAATTCTCCAAACAAGTCCACATTCTTTGCTATCCCAAATTGTTCTTAGAATGTTTAAAAAATCACATGGAACATCTTCTGCTTTGGAAAAAAAAAAAGTCATTAGTAGAATCAATAAATTGAATAAGGGAATTTGTGTTTAAACTAAATCTCCCCAACCCTAATTCTGGCACTAACCCTAACCCTAACCATGAAGGGCTTTTTAAGCTGTATGTCACAGGAAACGGTGTGGGGAAGAGAACTAGGGAGTGATAGTAATGCATATAGGGCTTGAAGGATAATGTGGTGTTCCTCTTTATCCTTTATCCTCAACCTTTACTACTAGTCTGCCCTTCGAAGCTTTACTGAGAACAATGAGGGAATAGCTTGACTCCACAGGAGCAAGCCTTGCTCTCGCCTGTGTTCCCCTTGAGATTTTTGAATGCTGAGGAAGCACAATGCTTCAAAATTCATTCCACCACATTTCCTATTAGAGCACTGGAGGTTATTCTCTCTCCTAGTGCTATTTGCCATTTCTTCTTCCCCCAGAGGGAGCAGACAGCTGTATGGGTAGCAGGACCAGCTTGCTATTGGATGATGTAATTTTGCATCTTCTCAGTTCTGAATTTTTTTTAATTATGTAATTCTTACAAGCATTACTACTGTTGGGAATTTCAAAGAGTTCTGAATCTCATACAAGTAATTTCATCAGTTACACAATCAGTAATTTAGTTGGAACCAGATCCTGAAGCTTAGAAACCAAATTGTCACACTCAAATAGAGAATGGCCGTCACTGCTATATATTTATACCTGAGTCCTTTTATAGCTGTATGTGCAGAGCCCCTAGGTTAGGCATCTTCACCACAGGCACAGATCAAATCTAATGAAGACAAATGAGCAGAGCATCACATCCTGGGGAGAGGAAGTGAACTAGCAAGATCATCCTCCTGCTTTCTTTTGTTGTCTCACAGTTGGAAATGGGAGTGGCAAGTGGGGGACTCTCCAACTGTCATTGCTGGCAGGCATGGGAAATTCATAGTATATAACTCTGGCTATAGGTTGTCCAGCTCCACACAGCATGCCCAAACCATATGGGAACCTCAAGTTATAACATGATACTCCCAGACAGTTCTGAGTGTCATTCCTGGTAGGGAGATACATTGACTGGCCGTAATAACATAGCTCCATACCACCCCTAAGGGAAGTGCAAAAAGCAAAAGGCTAAGGGGAAGAGGAGAAAGTGAGGAGTCTGGGGAAGGGAGGGCAGATAAAATGTTCTGAAGTATCAAGAATGGAAGGAATCAATGTCACAAGATTCATAAAATACTAAATGCCTTCTTTAATATGGAAGGTGGATTTAAAAATTTTTGGATTTGCTAAATTGGACATGGGGCCACACTAGCCTTTCTCCTTTTCCCCAATCAGAGTCTTCTTCCCCTCTGGATACTAAATGTTTGCACTTCCCTTGTCTTCATGAAAGTGCCACAAGCCAGGACCAGAAAGGAGAAGAGGCATGATTCAGTCTTCTAAAGGCACTTCCTGATTTCCTCGTGGCCACCAGGAAGTGCCAGGGCAGCTCCAGACGTGTAATCTTGCTTTCTTCACACAGAAGCGTTTGCAGAAGGAACAATTGGAGAGTTAAACAGATTCATTATGAAGAAGATTTTGAATGGGCATCTTTTGTATTGGAAAGAGATTAAAGAAAAGCAGTTTGCTCAAGAAATGACTAAGCTCTGGTGGGTGACCATTATGACAGGGTAGTTCTGGCTCCCTCAGATCACAGGAGGGCAATGAAAGAAGAGTCAAAGGAGACATATGATCACACAATACCATATGGGAAAGGGTGGGGCCATGACCCATTCTAACCCACACTGGGGCAATAAGCTCTTCCACAAATTACTTGACATTGGTTATGGAGCCCTAAAGACTTCCAATAAAGGGAACATCCAAGGGAACCCAGTTGACTCGGGGATAGTTAGTACTTTTGACACTTCACTAACTGTTATTTTAAGTCAGTCCATTCACCTTTTGGATTGCTGTAATTATCCTTATTTTTCCTTGAGTTCAAATTAGATCCTTTGGACCTTACACTCATTGCCTCCTCCTTTTTCCCCACAGATTGAGCAGAACAAGTGTAATCTCTCAACTTTATGATAGTGTTGCCAATATTTCAAGCCAACTATTATGCCCCCATGGTGTCATAAGTTCCAGGAAAGGGAAAGCCCTGACTTCTAGCTGCTGCTTACTCTACCCTACTCTACCTCTACTCCCAAATCTCTCAGAGTCCCCAGCCTCCTGGGACTTTTAGGCCTTGGCTAGGACACCTCACAAATGCTAAACAACAGAAACATATACCAAGTATTTACTAAGCACTATGCACTGTGCTGAGAACTGGCAATATAAAGAAAGGTCAAACATGGTCAATGCTTTCAAAGAGTTCACAGTCTAATGGGAGAGACAACATGAAAACAATTATGTACATACAAGATTTGGTAGGTAGGCAGACAGACAGACAGACACAAAGAGAGATGAGTGTGCGTGCATGCATGTGTGTGAGTGTGTAGTAGTAGTAGTAGTAGTAGTAGTAGTAGTAGTAGTAGTAGTAGTAGTAGTAGTAGTAGTAGTAGTAGATGGAAGCTAATCTTAGAGGGAAGGCAGAGAGAGGGAGACTGGGAAAAACCTTCTGGTGAAAGTAGAAGGTGAGGTGAGTTTTGAAGAAAGTCAGGAAAGACAATATTTTAAGTATAGGGAATTCTAAGCCAATGCAAAGGCAGGGAGTTAGGACATGGAGTATCATGTTCAAAGCAACAGACGAAGGCCAGTATAGATGGATCGTAGAGTACCTGGAGGAGAATAAAGTATCAGAAAACAGGAAGGCTAGGTTGGGGCCAGGGAGTCAGTGGCTTTGAATGTCTAATTTGACCCTGGAGGTAAGAGAGAAGCTGTGGATTGGACTGAGCTGAGGGTTGTCATTGTCCCATCTATGCATTAAGATGACTATTTGGGCAGCTAAGTGAAGGATAGATTTGAATAGAGAAAGTCTTAAGGTACAGAAACCAATGAAAAGGTTGTTGTAATAGTCCAGACCTGAGATCATGAGGCTCTGCTGAATGGCAAGCATTTGAACACTCTTGTTCAGAGAAAAGGAGTTGTATCTAAGAGATGCTATGAAGGCAGAGATAACAAGACTTGGCATCTCTAATGGCTAGTAAGTTTTTCTTATACCAAGTCAGATCCAGCTATGTTATATGTCCTCCAACTGAGACTGTCTATAAGTTCTACTGGAACTCTGACTTGAAGATCATAAGATCATAGATCCAGAAGTAAAAGGGACCCTAGAGGTGTTGGCCAACCTCCTCATCGTATATATGAAGAAACGAGGGCCCAGAGATTTTCAATGGCATGTCCAAGGTGACACAGAATGGCGTCGTCAGACCCAGGAAAAACAACTACTCGGCTCCTGTGACTTCACTTTCAATGTTACCCCCACTGCATCCTGATATTTACAAAATAATGAAAAGGCTATTTCCCCAAATGCCCCGGCCATATCAGTGCTGTCTCCTTCAAAGTAGCATCTGTTTCAAGTCAAGTACCTGTTTCACATATGTCACCACTGATCAAAGTATTTGTGAAGCTCTTTTGCTCAATCGCCTTTATATCACACCACACATTTTAGTATTATAGATATAGAACTGGAGAGGATCCCAGAAGACATCTAATCATTTTATTTTACAGATAAGGAAACTGAGGTCCAGAAAATGTGGGACTTCCCCAAGGTCACACGTAATAATTTATAAATTCAAATGACTTTATAAAATTAGGAAATAGTCACAAAATTTATCTGGTCTACATGATCCATTAGAAAGCACATTTCTGGATCAAGAGGACCCTATCCTATATTCATGATAGGAATATTCCCCTTTCATCCATGTCCTATTGGGAGATAACATTTCCTGACTGTAGTTGGGTGGGGAAAGAATGGTTCCCTCTATTTCACTCATCTGCATTAAAATAATCAAAACTTATCCGTTCTCAATCACCATATAAGCCAGTAAGGAATGAGACCTTTAGTAACACCAAAGTCTTGTCTTCTCCAAATCAAACATGCACAGTTCTGATAGAACATAGATCAATTATTGTCAATGGCATTCACACTATTGGAAATTAAAAGCTTTGCTTCCAATAGGATATTCATGATGAAGCCATACTTTTTGGGATCAGCTATTCTTTTTCTAGAAGCTCACAAACTATCCCATTACTTGTATGTGCAGACCCCATTCTCATTCCTTTTTTGAAAAAGGGATAATTTGTGCTCCAGTCCTGGGGAACTTCTCCTTGTTTCTGTAATCCTTCACAGATAGCTAACATTGACTCAGTATATCTCCTAGTTTTGTTTTGTTATTTTTCCAATACTCAAGCATGTAACTCGTCTGTGCCAGATAACTTGAGTTCATCAAAAACAGTTAATTGTTCTATTTTTTTATCTTGGACAATAAATCCCTGTTATCCAGTTGTCCAGTCTGTTTTTTTTTTTTTCTCTCTCTCTCCAACCCAAAGAGCATTTTCTTTGGCAAAGAAAACCTCCTAGGGGCCAGAGTTCATAAAGTAATGGGGATATGGGAAGATGCCTGAGAGTGACTCTCACGAAGAGTGTGCCTCTTTGGAGGTGGTCATAGTTTAAACTGGATTCCAAGACCCTGGTGAAAAACTTATAGACTCATATGGTGCTTTGAAGTGTTTCCCAAAATCATCCCAGGGTTTAAAGTCGTGAATCAGAAGCACACAGAGGAGTTGGGAAATATCAGGAAGATTGGTCTTGAGTTGAGTAGTTAAGAAAATCATCTCCAGGAAGGCAGTGTTAATATGGCAGAGTAAGAGTCACTATCACTCTTCCTCCAAGAGAACCTAAAAACACACTATATTGAATTTTGACCAGAAAAGTCAAGAAAAAGTCACAGTAAGTCACTTATCCAGTCTAGAGAAACTTAGGAAGCTAGACAGAGAGGTAGGTAATGGGTAGTCATGAGCACAGTAAAGAGGCAGCAGCCTGCACCATTTGCAGATAAGACAACAATGAGGAGCATTCTGGCATGTGGGGACAGAAAGGAGGCTGTGACTGGGCATCAGGGCTAGAAGCACAAGGGCAGAAGGAGATTCCAGGGGATCCGAGGGAAGCACAGGGAAAAGGAACAGGTACCAGCTGGTAGCTCTACCACGTATTACCTGTTATAGGTCACAGTTCAAGGGCAGAGAAGAGTGGTCATGAGAGGCCTTTGCTGTGTACTAAGCAAGGAACAAAAGCTTAGTTTTATAACTCTGAGCCCAAGAGGAGAAGTGGGACTCAAACCTTGAACTTTGCAAAGAGCCTTCAGTAGAATAGCAAGGGCAGGAAAACAATACCAAAGGGGAGTCATTCTGAGCCTGCTAAACCTCCTAACAGGCTAACAGTAGCCAAGTCCATCACAGTCTGCCGAAACTCAATCATAAGAAACCCAACAGCCTCAAACCTGGGTCAGAAACTTACAGAAATCACACCAATGATTGTTTAAAAACCACCCTCAGATTGGATTATGGAAACAACATAGGGTCAACAAAAGAGAGAAGCTGAGGCTGGACATCCCCCCAAGAAGTGAGCAGAACACGTCTCTAACATAAAGTCCAAAATAATTAAGTAGATTGGAAGAATTAGAAAACAAACCAAATGAAAGCAACAAAATGAACCCTACCATAAAGAATTAATATGATGACTGGAAAACTCAAGACACAAATTCAGAAGACAATGACTTGAAAACATCTACAAAGCCTTAAAGGAAATTGCAGATTGGACATAAACTTAACAAAAAAATCTTAGAAGATTTAAAGATTAAAACAATTAAAGCCAACCAAGAGTGGTAGAGAAAAATAAGGACAAGTAAATACACAAGAGTTATTAAAAGAGAATTAACAGTTTTAAGAGGTATAAAGCATTACTGAAGAAAATAACCAAAAGAATTAGAATTATCCAAATGGCAAAAGAGGTGCAAAACCTTACTGAAGAAAATGACTACTTTAAAAAATTAGAATTGGCCAAACAGAAGCTACTGACTCAATGAGATATCAAGAAATGATTAAACAAAGTCAAAATACTGGAACAAATACATGTGAAATATCTCATAGGAAAAAACAATTGACATGGAATATATATTGAAGAGAAATAATTTAAGAAAAATTGGACTATAAGGAGATACCATATTTGAGGAAATACCATATTTGAAGAAATGATGAAGGAAAAGATGTCTTCAAGATATCTTAGAACCAGAGGGCAAAATAGAAATTGAAAAAAAAATCCATTGGTCAGCTCCTGAAAGAAACCCCCAAATGAAAATTCCCAGGAACACTGTGGCCAAAATTCAGAGCTCCAAAGTCAAAGAGAAAATACTACAATTATCCAGAAAGAAAACTCATATATTGAGGAGTCATAATGAGGGTTACATGGATTTAGCACTCACCACAACAAAGGAGCAGAAAAACTAAAATATTAGATTCCAGAAGGCAAAGGAGCTAAAATTATAGCCAAGACTCCATGAAAACTGAGTATATTCTTACAGGGAAAAGAATGGATATTTAATGCATTTTTAAGGCAACTTTCAAGCATTCCTGATGAAAAGACTAGAGCTGAAAAGATTAATTCACATTCAAATACAGGAGTCAAGAAAAACATAAAAAGGTAAACATGAGGGAAATATAAGAGATTAAACAAGTTTAAATCATTTATATTCTTATATTAGAAGAAGACATATGTAACTTCCTCAGAACTTTATCATTACTCTGGCTCTTGGAATTTAATTAGATAGAGGGTCTGGGAATGATTCTACTGTGCCTCAATCTTAAAAAGGATAATGGAAGGCTAGGAAAGAGAAATGTACTGGGAGAGGAGGAAAGAAAGAAGAAAAAGGATGGAATGATGTCACAAAAATGGGGCATAAAAGGAAGACTATAAAATGGATGGGGCAGTAAAGGAGAACAGGTAATACTTGAACCTGTCATTTGAACTGTTCAAGGAGGAAAGAAAAAACATATACACACAATTGAGTATATAAATTCAACCTACCCAGCAAGAAAGTAGGGAACAAAGAGGATAAGAGAAGAGGAGTGTGGAAGAAGGGCATATTAAAGGAGACTGTGATCAGAAGCAAAATAAGACTCTTAAGGAGGAGATGGGGTGAAAAAAAGAAAAGGATAACTAAGAGAATGGAATGGAGCAAAATATACAGTTGGTAATCACAACTGTGAATGGGATGATCTCATCCCCAAAATGAAAAGGCAAAGCATTTAAAATAGATTAGAAACCAGAATGCAACAATATGTTGTTTACAAGAAGCACTTTATAAAGAAAGCTACACATAGAGTTAAAATGAGGAGCTAGAGCAGAAGCTATTATGCTTCAGCTGAAGCTTAAAAAAACAGAGGTAGTAATCATGATCTCAGACAAAGCAAAAGCAAAAATAGACCTAATTAAAAGAGAGAAACATGGAAACTACATTTTGCTAAACAGTACTATAGACAATGAATTGATATCAATACTGAACATGTATGCACCAAATGGCATATCATTCTAATTCTTAAAGGAAAAGTTAAATGAGTTCTGGGATGAATAAATAGTAAAACTATACTAGTGTGGGACTGCAATTCCCCATTCTCAGACCTATTATAAATCTTATCATAACTTTTTTTAAAAAAGAAAGAAGTTAAGGAGATGAATAGAATTTTAGACAATTTTAATATGATAGACTTCTGGAGAATATTGCATAGGAATAGAAAGGAGTATGCCTATTCTGATCTGTGCATGGCACATTCACAAAAATTGACCAGATATTAGAGCATAAAAACCTCACAACAAAATGCAGAAAAGCAGAAATATTAAAGACATTTTAGCTTCCCATAATGCAATAGAAATCACATTCTATAAGGGGTCTTTGATGAACAGACTGAAATATAATGGGAAACTGAATAACCTACTCCTAAAAAATGAATAGGTCAAAGAACAAATCGTGGAAACAACAATGTCAGTGGAGAGGAAGAAAGTCGAGGAAAGGGGAAATGAACAGAAGTAGGGGAATGATTTGTACAATAACATCAATATATTTTTTGAAAGAATCAACATTGCTTTCAAAGACTCATAACTGTGATCAACACACTGTCCAAACATGCTTGCAAAGGGCAGGAGAGGAGAAGAAAGGACAGGAGGAAATAGGGAAGAGCGTTAGAGGAGAGAGAGGATGAGGGGGAAAGAGAAGAGCAGAGAAAGAAAAAGGGAGAGGAGAAAGGGGAACTTAAACAACAAAAAGCTGCCTCTTCACCCTGAAACTTCCCTCTACCCATGGCTGTCCCACTTCGGAAGTACTCTCAACCCCTGGGGCCTCTCCCTTGGACTGGAAGCTTATTCCCTGAGTCTCTGTTTTAAGGAGGAGGTTCAGGCCTGCCAGATCTTGACTTCTATCAAGGATCTGTTCCTGCCTTTCCCAGACTCTCTCAAAGCCCTGCCTCTAACACTCATATGGACCTACTTTGAGTATTAAGATTGAGTGCTAAGGCTCAAACAGAATAAATATGTGTATAATGTTGGGACTTCCCTTTGGGGCTAGCCTCTACTGTTCCTAGTGTGTAATGTATGTTGTGTTACCCAATTTCTAAAAATAATTCTGTGGTTCCAGCAAAACTGCCAAGGCTTCTCCAAATAAAATGCAGTGAACCTAACTAAACACAAAACTTTTCACTTACTGAAGTTAAAATGTGATGTATATATTGGAGCAACCCTTCAAAAACATTGACTTTTGTAAGAAAAGGAGAAAATAGAAATGTTCTGAAGCTTTTTATGAGCTAAGGGAACCAATTCAATGCTGTTCCTGATCATAAAATGCTTATTGACAGTAAACAGTCTAACTTCTCACTCTACATCATTTTGCATTTTGTTAGGTTGAGAATTAAACTGATCTTTTAAAAAGGAGTCTTCAGAGGACAAGGAACCCCTTTAAAACCCTGTGTTTCATAAACACCCCTTTGACAGGATGTAATAGTCAATAAGCATTTTTAAGGTTTATGTTCAAAGTGTTGAGATAAATGTTGGGGGAAATAGGGAAAGACAAGAAAAGTCCCTATTGTCAAGGAGTTGACATTCTAATAGGGATAATGGATAACCCACTAGAACATATAAGATATTTCTGTGCAGACAGAAGGCAATCTGATAGAGGGAGCCATTAGCAACTGGGGACCAGAAAAGGGCCCTCAGAGTAGGTGCGCTTTGAACTGAGCGTTGATGGAAGTCAGGGAAAGAGAGACAGAGATGAAAGTGATGAGTGCCCCAATCATGGGAGACAACTCATATGAAAGCTATGGAAACAAGTGATGGAGAGTTTGAAACATTTGAAAAATAGCAAGCAGAACACAATAGAACATAGTAACCTTAGGAGGAAACTGTTGAACATGGAATGTGTGGGCAGAAGTCAAGTACAAGAGGTCTAGAAAGGTCTGAGGAAACTCCCTCACAAGCAAACTGCTCAGAATGCTCAGAAATTACTGGGTCCTGAAAGCTATAGGAGTCCCTGGCCCTCCCCAAGTAAACTGAGCAGTTATCAATAGAGACACGGACTAGGAAGCAGAAGAGATGTGCATGAGAAATGAAACTTAGACACGTGTCAATGAACTCTGAACTCTTTCAGGGAGACTTGATGCCTTGGATCATTCTATTGACCAAATCTGGTTTACCTATATCAGAGCAACATCTCCCATGATTACCCCATCAGGCTTTTCCATTGCCTGGATTCCAAGATGCCAGGTTATCACCTCTAGCACCAACATCCTCATTGATAGCTTTTCTTCAGAATCTGAGCTTCTGTTTAAGCCTGATTTGGTTGTGACACCTGTAAAATGAGTGGATTTTGGCCTGGGGGAAACGCAATGCAATGGGTCCTAAGTTCCACTTATCTACTTTCCTGTTTTAGGAAGTTTATTTTTTAAATTTACATTTATTTATTTATTTTTAGTTTTCAACATTCATTTCCACAAGATTTTTAGTTACAAATTTTCTCCCCATCTTTCCCCTACTCCCCACCCCAAAATAGCAAGCCTTCTGAATACCCCTTCCCCCAATCTGTTCTCTCTTATATCTTCCCCCCATGACTCCCTTAACTTTCTAGTAAGGCAAGATGGATTTCTATACCCCAGTACCTGTATATCTTATTTTTTATACACATTTGTTTCTAAAACTTTGATTTCCTGATGCTTTCCCTTCTTCCCTCCTCACCCACCCCCACTGGGAAGATAAGCAATTCAATATAGGTTGTACATGTGCAGTTACACAAAACATTTCCATAGTAGGTGTATTGTGAAAGACTAACTATATTTCCCTCCATCCTCTCCTTCACCTCACTTATTCTATTGTCTCCTTTGACCCTGTCTTTCCAAAAGCGTTTGCTTCTAACTACCCTCTCCTCCAATCTGCCCTCCCTTCTATCATGCCCTCTCTTATCGCCTTCCCCCCTATTTTCCTGTAGGGTAAGATACCCAATTGAGTGTGCATGTTATTCCCTCCTTAAGCCAAATTCAATGAGAGTAAGGTTGTCCCATTCCTTTTCACCTTCCTGCTCTTTTCCTCCATTGTAATAGTTTTCTCTTGCCTCTTTTATATAACTTACCCTAATTTATCTCTCCCTTTCTCCTTCTCCCAATATATTCCTCTCTCACCTCTTAATTTTATTTTTTAAGATATCATCCCTTCATATTCAACTCATCTTGTGCCCTCTGTCTATATATATGTATACATGTACATACATATACACACCCTCACATATATATACATGCCTATACCCTCCTATGCATCCATATATGTGTATGTATACACATATGTACACGTATACCTATGTGTATGTATACATATATGGGCACGTATGCATATATGAATGCATAAATATATGTGTATTTATACATATATGTACATATATATGTACGTGTACACATATGTGTGTATACATATGTGTGTATGTGTATATATATATACATATACATATATATGTTCCCTTCAACTATCCTCATACTAAGAAAAGTCTTATGAGTTACAATTATCATTTTTCCATGTAGGAGTGTAAATAGTTCAACTTTAATAAGCTCCTTATGATTTCTTTCCCTGTTTACCTTCTTATATTTCTCATTTCTTATACTGGAAAGTCAAATTTTCTGTTCATCTCTGGTTATTTCATCAAGAAGCATTATACTCAGTTTTTCTGGGTAGGTGATTCTTGGTTTTAGTGCTAGCTCCTCTGACCTCCAGAACATCATATTCCAAGCCCTTCAATCCCTTAGTGTAGAGGCTGCTAGGTCTTTTGTTATCCTGATTATGTTTCCACAATACTCAAATTGTTTCTTCCTGACTACTTACAGTATTTTCTCCTTGACCTGGGAATTCTGGAATTTGACTATACTATTCCTAGGAGTTTTCTTTTTGGGATCTTTTTCAAGAGTCAATTGGTGAATTCTTTCAATTTCTATTTTGCCCTCTGGTTCTAGGCAATTTTCCTTGAGAATTTCTTAAAATATAGTATCTAGGCTCTTTTTTTGATCATGGCTTTCAGGTAGTCCAATAATTTTTAAATGATCTCTCCTGGATGTATTTTCTAGGTCAGTGGTTTTTCCAATGAGATATTTCACATTGCCTTCTATTCTTTTATTTGTTTGGGTCTGTTTTATAGTATCTTGATTTCTCATGAAGTCATTAGCTTCCATTTGCCCCAACTTAATTTTGAAGGAATTACTCTCTTCAATGAGTTTTTGAAATTCCTTTTCCATCTGGCAAATTTGGCTTTTTAAGGCATTCTTCTCCTCTTTGGTTTTTTGGCCCTTTTTTGCCATTTGAGTTAGTGCAGTTTTTTAAGGGGCTATTTTCTTCAGTCAGGATGTTTACTCGCTTTTCTTCATTTTCTTGCATCATTCTCATTCTATTCCCAATTTTTCCTCCACTTCTCTTACTTGGTTTTCAACATCCTTCTTGAGCTCCCGCATGGGCTGTAACCAATTCATATTTTTCTTGGGGGCTTTTGATGCAGGAGTTCTGACTTTGTTGTCTTCCTCCTGTTCCATGCTTTGAACTTTTTTTGTCCCCAAAAAGGAGTCTATGGTAGGATTGTGTTTCCTATGCTTGCTCATGTTGCAGTCAATTACTTGACTTTTGAACTCTTTGCCACAGTAGATCTCTGCTTTCAGAATGGAGAGAGATTTGTCCCAAATCGCTGGGGTTTTTGCAGCTTCCAGAGCTATTAGGAGGGTGCCCTCTTTGCAGCCCCCAAAGGCTCTGGCACCTGGCTACATACCCCAGGACCTCCAACCAAGACTGCAATCCAGATCCAAGCAGGTTAAAGCAAGAGTGATTACCCTCTGAAAGGTCACTTGGTCCCCCTACAATCTGCAGGCCAGGAGCTCCTGAGGCAGTCATGTAGCACAGCCACCTTGCCTCTGCTGCTTCTGGCCTCAGACTACGCCCTTCCATCCATCCCTGTTCCAACAGAGTTCCACACTGACCTTTTACTTTGACGTTTTGGGGTTGAGAAGTCTCAAATGGAATGTTGGAGAGTGGGGCCTTTCTGCCATCCATTTTAAAGTACGTGCCTGGACTCAGTCTGGAGGAATTTGCCACAGCTTCACTCTCCTGAGGTCTGCTCCAGCCACTGCTAGTCAGGGCAGCTAATGCAGAGCTGAGCCAGGCTCCCAGACCTTTCCTGCCAGCCTGCCAGGCTCCCTTCGGTGGGAGATTTGTTTCTTTTGTCACTTTGTGGGTTCTGTAGCTCTAAAATTTGTTTAGCCATTTTTTACATGTATTGGAGGAGGTGGAAACCAGAGCTGTGGGGAAGTCCTGTTTCTACTTTATCATCTTGGCTCTGCCCCACCAGGAAGTTTATTTTAGTTGAAAAGTTAACTCAGAACTTTTGAAAATAGCTTCAAGCTCCCAGTTAGGAAAATTCCTAATTCCTAAGCAAAGGATGAGCTCTACCTGACCTTATAATTATATCTATCACTATTTCACCCTTGTGTCCTTTTAGATGAAGCAAAATTCAGTTTGCTAGAAATCTGGGGGCATCGATGGAGGTATGTAATAGTATCTCGGATAGACAGGCATCAGGAGGAGAAAGTGGGGAAGAGCCTGCCTACCTCCTCTTGGACTTTCCTTCATCCAGGTCCCTCCAGCTCTGCAATATATGAAGCTAATGACTCTTCTTGCTGCTTCCATTCTCTGCTGCAGCTTCATTCTACCCTTTCTCCTCAGCGATGTGTTGGAAATACTATACTGGTGGTTCCAAGCTCTCTGAACTCAGATACACAAACTGCTAAGGTAACTTCTTCCTTCTACAAAGATCCCTTAGGGTTTGACCCAGTCTCTCATACTATTGCCTTTGACTGATTGATACAAAGAGGGTGTGGGCCCTATTTATCATCAGTTCTAGTTGCTTGGTTCAACCAAAAGTGTTCTCATTTAGTCAAGGCAGCAGGGCCATAATGGGATGGTTTCAGTCCCATCCTCCATAGCTAACATTGACTGCCCTCCCCAAAGCCTCAGCCTTCTTTTGGTATTGACCCTACAATCATTGTCCACTTTGCAATGCTTTGCTCTTTCCTGAGTGGGTGGGCCATGGCTCCTGGAACTGCTGGGGGTAGGGAGGATAGGACAACACAAGGCTTGAGAGACTAACAGGTAATGGCCAGCATTCTCCTATTCTCCATCTTGCAGTATGTTCCCTGCACTTCATGCAGAGACACTCCAGGAGGCTAGAGCTTGGGACCCACCACAGGGGCAGACTCAATTTGTGCCTTCTTTAATTTGGCTATTACGCATTATCTCTACTGATGCCAGGGGTGTAAATTTCCACTCCAGGAAATGTTGAGCTTGATTAAATAGTCTATTGGTGGATTTTGCTTCTTACTTTAACAATATCTTATGTCTACAAAAGGCCAACAAGCTCCCTTGATATGCCTCCACGGGACACCCCTAGGTTTCTTCTCATACATTGGTTCTCATCTTGATTCTCACTCACATAAAAGATGGCATCTTGGTTCTTTTGCCTTTAGCTTATAAGCCTCCCAAGTGCATTGCTGCCAGGAGAGTCTCAGCTCAGAGAAGCCTGGGGTCAGAACCTTTTTACTGGATTGATCTCATCTAGCCCCATCCCCTAGATGGGGAAACTGAGACCCAGGGAGTTTAGATGACTTGCCCAAGGTCACACAGGAACAAACATTAGTGGCAGGGTTTGAATCCAGGCCCCCTAACTCTAGAACCAGCACTTCCCTTCTTCCCCCCAGCACCAGCAAATTCTGTCAAGTAGATTTCAGCCAATCTGGCAAATTCCTCCAGACTGAGTCTGGGCAGGTATTTTAAAATGGGTGCCAGAAAGGCCTCACTCTCCAGCATTCCAGCAACTAGAAGTTTCAATTGTCTCATATCAACACCCTTGCAGGCCCTGTATCCACAGTGATGCCTTCTAGGCTCTGAAAGGCACCAACAACCTTCTGAATCACTACAAAACAAATTCACTCTGGTCAGTACAATTTGCTTGTGATGTATAATCACCACATTTCACAATTCTTTGGAAATAAAAAGGAAATCCTTCTACGTTGAGGTTTTTTTTTTCCTAGAATAATGTTTCCCAGCCCAACCTAATACTGATCACTATGGGATCCATTTTTTTCTATCCTGGACTAGGAGCAGAGGGAAAGGAAGAAGCCAAAGTAGAAGGGGGAGAGAGGGAAGCAGAGTGATCTTCTCCAACTCAGATGTCTAGATGCCAAACAAAGGAGCTCAGCAGTTGCCATAAAGGCCTTGAGGATCTTTGATTTGTGGCTCAGAGTAGGATCAGTCTATCACATGGTGGTTGGGAAAGACAGATCAAGAATACTCAAGCTGCCAAAATGTGCCTTAGGAATAGTGTACAGGGGAGAGTTAATCCAGAACAGGCTTCATGATCACTTCTTTTGGGTGTGGTGCAGAGCCTTGTTATTAGTCTGACCTCTGGCCAAAGACCTGACCCACTTCTAAAATCCTCTCAGGGTATGAGATACAATCTGGAGAGCATCAGTGGCAATGTGTTACTGAAAGACCCCAAACTTAGCGTTTCTGATCTGTGAGTGAGCACAGAGGGTAGAAGGAATCCCACTGAAGACATCCCACATAACAAATGGCCATCCGGGACATGTTTGAAGGCTTCCAAAAAGGGTGATCTCATCATCCAGCCAGGATCATCCCCATTCTATTAGGGGAAGTTATAATTCTAAGGAAAGTGTTCCCTTCTAGGGAGCCAAAATCTGCTCCTTTGTAGCTCCTAAAGATTTACTCCAGCTCTCTGGAGCTAGTCAGAACAAGGCAAATCTGTCATCTAGATGACAGATCTACAGAGAGGAACATTTCATCCCCAAACCCAGACCAGTTCTCTTTGTTCCAGGTTAAGTGTGTTCTTTTCTCATCTGTATAGATGGGCCTAATCTCCAGAACCTTCGCTCAATTGCCTTCTCCGGAATGTTCTCAAGCAGATGAATGGCCTTCCTAAAGGGTGGGGAAGAGAGCCAAGTGCAATCTTCCAGCAAAGCTTAGAGCAGGAAAGGCCCTGTGAGCTTCAGACCTTCACATTCCCTGGCCCTTTTTTGCTGGGTCTTCATCCAGAGGAGCCCCTCTAAGCACAGGCATCTCTCAGGGTTCTGTCCTGGGCCCCCTTCTCTCTCCTTTTCCACTACTTCACTTGAGGATCTCAGCCATTCCCATGGATTCAATTACCATCTCTAAGCTGATGATCTTCAAATCTACCTCTCCTGCCCCAGCCTCTCTGCTGACTTCTATTATCACACCCCCGACTGACTTTCAGACATCTAGACAGTTAAAGCTGAACACATCCAAAGCTGACATCAGTATCTTTCCCCCTAAACACTTCTCTCCTATTAACGTCCTTGTTATTGTAGAGGGCATGCCCATCCTTCCAGTCCCTCAGGCTCCCAACCTAGGAGTCAGCCTGGACTCCTCACTCTCTCTCACCTCCCAGAGCCAAGCCATTGCCAAGGTCTATCATTTTCACCTCTGTAACATGTCTCAAATATGGTCTCTTTGCTCCTCTGTCACTAGCCCCACTCTTTTGCAGACCCTCATGACCTCACAACTGGACTATTGTAATAGCCTGCAAATGGGTCTGTCTGCCTGCCTCAAGTCTCTCCCAACTTCAATTCATCCTCCATTCAATCACCAAAGTGATTTTCTTAAAGCACAGATCCAATCACATTACTCCCATACACAGTAAAGTTCAGTGGTTCACTATGGCCTTCAGGATTGAATACTATAACCTATACTTTCCCAGTCTTTTTTTTTACACCTTGCTCCCTACCATGCAGTCTTCAATGCAGTGACACTGACCCCCTGGCTTGAAAACAAACAAGTCAGTACCATTGCTCAGTACTGGGCATTTTTAAGGTTGTCCCCCATGCCTTCACAGCTCTGCCTGCTGACCTCCCTGGCTTCCTTTAAGTCACAACTCTAATCTCATCTTTTCCACTTAGGGGTACAGTACATTATTTATGTGGTGTGATGTCATATAATGAGATATTATTTATGGATTAGGCTTATATTACATGTTAATGTGTTCAATATAGCATGTACACTAGAGTAAATATATTCAATAGAATATGCATGCTTAATAAGTTGTTAAGTGTTGCAAAGCAGCAGATTTCAGTTCCATCTAAGGAAACATTTTCCTGAGAATTATAACTTCCCCCAAGTGCACTGGGCTGCCTGGAAAGATGATGAGATCCCCTTCATGGGAGGTCTTCAGACATATCCAAGATGGCCACTTACCAGGTATGTAGTCAGGAGGAGCTCTACTCTCCTTTGTGCTCCCTCTCAGCTCTGAAACACTTACTTTGTGATTTCTCAGTAACTTATTGCAACTGATGATCTCAAGATTATATTTCATGCTGTGGCATACTTTTAAAAGTAGGTCAAATCATGAAACTTTGGATAATCCATAAAGTAAGCAAATAGAGAATCTAGAACCATGAGCCTTCCTCTGCTTCCTGTCCTAACCACTGGACCAGGTGCTTTCCATAATCATATGCAATTAATCAAGCACACAAGAGAGATGTGCCTCACACATTGGTCTATTGTGCATAGAAAGAAGACCATAGAGTTTAATTTCTCTCAGAATGTATTGAGTGGAGCTCAGTGGGCCATGCAAACATTGCATGCTGACGGCATATGGGGGAACGGATGAGAAATTGACCCTTGTAATCTAAATACTTCTCCCTCATAACAAAACCCAGCATTTCATCAGATCTTTGTAAGTTAGAAAAAGGTTTGCCTTGACTAATTAAATTAACCTAAATCATGCCCCAACAACCTCCAAGGAAATATCTCATGGGCTTCACATTTTAAATGGGCAAGAATGCCCTTCACATACTATGGATTAGTATTATAACACTAGCTGCATCCCTCACCAGTCCCGCCCTTGTTCAAACCTCAGACAGAGCTCAGATTTGCCAGTCTAGTGGATGGATATGCCAAGATCGTCAGCGCTATGACCAGGTGTGATTTGTATCAGGAATGCAGGATTTATTCAATGTTAGGAAAACTATCAGCAAAATTGATTATATCAGTGACAATAACAATAGAAAACACATTATATCAATAGATGCAGGAAAAGCCTTTGACAAAATACAACACTCATCACTATTAAAAATTCTACAAAGCATAAGAATCAATGGAACCATTCTTAAATGGTAAGTAGTATCTATCTAGAACTAAGAGCAAGCATCATCTGTAATGGGGATAAATTCAAAGCCTTCACAATAAGATTAGAAGTGAAGGGAGGATGTCTATAGTCACCACTATTCACTATTTTTCTAGAAATGGCATCCATAGCAATTAGACAAGAAAAAGAGATTGAAGGAATAAAAATAAGCAATAAAGAAACAAAACTATCGGGCGGCTAGGTGGCGAAGTGAATAGAGCATCGGCCCTGGAGTCAGAAGGACCTGAGTTCAGTTCTGGCCTCAGACACTTAACACACACACAAACAAACCTAGCCATGTGACCTTGGGCAAGTTACTTAACCCCAATTGCCCTCCAAAAAGCAAAAAAAAAAAAAAAAAAGAAACAAAACTATCACAATTTGCAGATGATATGATGGTATACATAGAGGACCCTAGAGAATGGACCAGAAAACTAGGTGAAATAATTAACAACGTCATCAAAGTTTCAGGATGCAAAACAAATTCACATTAATCATATACCAGCAACAAAACCCAACAGGAAAAAATAGAAAAAGAAAATTTTAAAATAACTACAAATTAAAACAACTCTAAGATACCACTCATGCATATTAGACTGGCTAACAAGACAGAAAAGGAAAATTACAAATGCTGGAGGAGATGTGGAAAAGTTGGGACGTTAATATACTCTTGCTGGAGTTGTGAATTGATTCAACCATTCTGGAGAGCAACTTAGAACTATGCTCCAAAGGGCTATAAAACTTTGACCCAGCAATAGCACTAGTAGGTCTCTATCCCAAAGAGATAAATGAAAAGGGACAAGGACCTACAAAAAAGTACAAACAGTACTACAAAAGTATTTATAGCAGCCTTTTTTGTGGTGGTAAGAAATTGAAAATAGAGTAGATGTCCATCAATTAGGAATGACTGAATAAGTTGTGGTTTATTATTGTGATGGAATACTATTGTGATATAAGAAATTATGAGCAAGATGGTTTCAGAAATGATAGGAAAATTTACATTAACTGATGCTAAGTGAAGTGAGCAGAACCAGGAGAACAATAATTGTGCACAGTAATAGCAATATTGTAAGGGTGATCAACTGTGAAAGACTTAGCTACTCTAACCAAGAAAATGACTCAAGGCAATTCTGAAGGACTCATGATGCAAAAGATCTATGTCCAAAGACAGATCTAATAAAATATGGATGCAGATTGAAGCACACATTTCAACTTTATTTTTATTGTTCTATTCTGTGGTTTGTTTGTTGTTGTGGCTTTTACAACATAACTAATATGGAAATATATTTTGCATGACTTCACATGTATAAATGAAATCAATGTGCTTACCTTCTCAAGGAGGTGGTAGGGACTGGAGGGAGAGAGGGAGAGAACTTTGAACTCAAATTTAAAAATGATGATTGCTAAAAATTATTTCCATGTAATTGGGAAATATTTGACAAAATAAATAAAAATATTTTAAAAAGAAAAATGGCTTCACAATTCCTCCTATTTGCTCTCTCTCTCTCTCTCCATATACATATGTGTGTGTGTGTCTTTCATACAGGCACACACACACAAATTCGAGCTCTTTTCTCACAGGCCATTTCCTTTGTATGTGGTGCAATCGAAAGCAGTCTGACAAAACCACTTGGCAATGTTTCAGTGGGAAACAATAAAGCTGACAGACACTCAGACAGCAATATATTATTGATAAACTGAAAGTGTGTGTCAAGCTGGAATTCCGATAGTACATGGTGCTGGTAATGCAGAGCATTGATTTTCATCCTCAGAAATAGAGAATTCATTTAGGTTGACCTGGCAAGTGCTTGGAGTCGAGATGCAGAGTGGGAGATCTGACAAGCTCCTCGGGACATCTTTCCTGGAGCTTTGACACAAAAATCTTCTTTTGTCCTTCGAGAGATTCCTATTATTCTTCATTAACATATATCACTTGTACTCTTCATCTACCAAAATGAAAGCTTGCCTAGGAAAATAAAGTAACTGATTCTAAAAAGGTTGCTTTGCTTGAAAATGGCGATCCTTACCATCCCCAGAACCCCTTCACCAGCATCACCTTTAACACTGACTGGATTACAAACTGGAAGGAAAAAAAAATGACATCTCATCTCTGTTAACCTTCAGCCATGCCAGAGGAACTCTCCTTGCTCATAAAAAGCCATCTAATTGTTAATCTATAATCCTTTTAATATGCTCTGCTTTGGGGATTGATCTATAGCCAGCTGACCCAGCACTGTCTGCAGCTATATTAATCCTATTATTCTCATGCTCTCAGGAAACCCTTGAACAGCCCCAGAGAGTCCAACATCCTCGATACAACTAGGAATGTTGATGACATGCTTACATCCTATTCCTGCTTCTCCAGCTTCCCATTGCCCTAATTGCATCTATTAAGTTTTGGGTTACTTCTCTTTAGCATCCAGTCTCACTTGATGATGGGGAGAGAGTGCAAAGGGATTTCCTGATGCAGTCTGTGTTTATACCTTGATTTTAGGGTATGACAGCCAGCTAAATCCATACAGTTTTTATCATAAAAAACAATCCTAAAATTATTTGTATATGATGATGAATCTTGCCCATAAAGAAGAGATAAAATTTTTAAATAACCTTTCATCAGTGAGTCAATTAAGAAATATTTATTGTGTCAAATATAAGTAAGGTCATTATGCTACATTCTAGGGATACAAAAAGAGGCAAAATATGCCCTTAAGGAGCTCACAATCTAATGGGAGAAATGATAAGCAAACAAGGTAAAAAACAAGTTATATACAGGATAAAGACATAATGAACAGAGAGAAGGCACTAAAAACAAGAGGAATTAGGAAAAACTTCCTGGGAAAAAATGGAATTTAGTTGAAACTTGAAGGAAGCCAGGGAAGTCTGCAGGCAGAGATAAGAAGCGGGAGTTATTCTAGAAATGTGAGATGACCAGAGAAAAGGCCCAGAGCCAGAGCCAAAAGATGGAGAGTTTTGTTCATGGAACATCCTGGGGGGTCAACAGAATGGGGTTAAAGAGTATGTGGTGAGCAAGGAGGGCCAAGAAGTGCAAGAAAACTGTAAAGGTGGGGGTGGGGCTAAGTTCTAAAGAGCTTTGCCAAACAGGATTTTGTATTTGATCCTGGAGTTTCGTAGCCATTGAATTTTACTGAGGGGAAGGCGGGGTGATGTTGTTGGACCTGTCAGTGGCTAAGTGGAGGATGAATTGGAGAGGGTAGAGACTTGAGGCAAAGAGACCTTGGAGTATTGCAATATTCCAAGCATGAGGACACTAGGGCCTATATCAGGGCAGTATCGGCAGAGAAGGAGGCATATTGGTGAGGAGCTGAGGATGACAGCTAGTTGCAAGCCTGAAAGATTAGGAGGGGAGTGATGCCCTCCACAGTCATAGGGAAGTTAGCATGGGGAAGGTTTGTGAGGAAAGATAATAAATTCAGTTTTTGGATTTGTTGAGTTTGAGATACATACTGGACATCAAGTTCTAGATGTCTAAAAAGCAATGGGAGATATGAGACAGGATATCAGCAGGAAGGTCAGGGAAGGACACGTATATTTGAGAATCATCAGCACAGAGATGAGACTTAAATCCATGTGAGTTGATGAGACCATCAAGAGAAATAATATGAGGGGAGAAGAGAGAATTGAAAAAGTGATGGACTATGTATGGGTAGGGAACATTATCAGACTCAGCTGGTATGTTGGGTGTTTTCAAATGTTCCATTGATACATGTATTTTCTACTATAATCTTCCCCTGGTCCTTTTCTTATAACCCATACCTTATAATAAAGTTTGAAGATTTGAGGCAGACAGAAAGAAATGGTTCTACAAAACTAGATAATGAAAAGCCAGATGCATGTAGTGTCTCACAAGATGGAACCCCGCCTCTTCTCAAGAGAAACAGGGGAATGTTCTCCAATTCTTCTTTTACTCCAAGATTGGTCATTATACTTCTATTGCATTCAGTTTTGATCACTTTGCTGGAAACACCCTTTCCATTTATGTTATTGGAATCATTAACTCTACTGTTTTACTGGTTCTGCTCACTTCACTTTTGATCAGTTCCTACAAGTCTTCCCATACTGCTCTTAATTCATCATGTTGTCATTTCTTACAACACAACAATATCTCATTGCATTTGGTCATCATGATTTGTTTAGCCATTCTCCAATTGATATGCATCAATTTGTTGTTTTTAGTTCTTTATTGCCCAAAAATTGTCTGGCAATAAGTATTCTGACATTTATAGGATCCTTCTGTCATTGACCTTTTTTGATATCAACCTACCAGTGGAAATTCTAGATAAAAAGGTATGGGCATTTTAGTCATCATCTTCTTATGATTCCAAAGAATTATTGGGAAGAGGAAACATATTAAAAATGAAGACAATAGAAAAATAAATAATATCAATACAAAAAATAGAGTATATCTAAAGCATATCAGTAACAAGTAACAGTAAAGACCTACATTATGCTAGGAGTTAAGTCATGCATATAAAGCAACATACTATTTCCTATTTGGGGGGACAGAAAAGAGAAGAATTGTAGGCTTCTGAGGATGTCATAAGAACATCAACCAAGCTAATGCAGGCAGGTTGTGGGAAAGACACTTAGAATTTAGTTCAATCTAACAGGCATTTATTAGGTTTCTATTATGTGAAAGGTACCACCCTCTTTCCTAGGGATATGAAAACAAAAAATGAAACCAGGCTTGCTCTCAGGGAGCTAATATTCTATTGGATGTTTCCCAAGAGACATAGTCTGGTCATGATAGGAGAACAATTACAGGAGCTATCAACTGCAGTAGGGCTCGGGATGTGGGCTCTTGCTGAGCAAGTAATTTAGTTTGTACCCATCATTCCATTGTCTGTGGCCTGTTTTCAATTGTAAGAGCCACTCCTGTTGGCCAGCACCACAACTAATTCACAGTGGGTACTAGACCATGTGTATTAAGACAGACAAGATTGGCTGTTTATATCAAGAGGTTTATTCTGATTTCCTGAGATACCTATAGGACCATTATCCATGCTATGAGTATTTTTTTTTTCTGGAAAATCACTAGACTTGGGATCATAAGATGTAATTCTAAGTCTGACATCTCCATTTGCTGTGTAGCCTTGGAGAAGCCCATCAGCCTTTCAAGGCCATAGTCTCTCAATGATGGGTTTCTCCTCTCAAAAAGCCTTTAAGAAAAGTGTTAATGATTGGTTTACTGTAGAGGGGTGGTTTTTTTCCCCTTAGGTAGAGCTAAGAAATGTTGGCCTTCCAATATTGTGTTTACTTTTAAAATAACTTGTATTGGGAATACTTATGATAGTTTAAATAATTAGAGTTTGGAAAAACATTTATGCAATATGTTGGATTGGTGTTCTTACTGTGCATTATTTGGCAAAAAGGAGGAAAAGATGTTTAATCATCCTGAGGAGGAGTGTCATGCAGGCGAGGGGTTTAGGTGTGTCAAAATAGTTTGAAGATACCAGGTTAGAGGCAAGTTCCAAGGAAAGGAAAGCAAAAAACAGTGTACTCTATGGAAAACTTGAATGGCAGGAAAGACAGGCTCATAGAATGAGAGCCATGTTCACTTCGGTGAGTGACTGGCCCTACTGTGCCAACAGAAAGAATGCTATTGTTGTTCATCCTTCATTTTCTTTTTGTTTGTTTGTTTTTTGCTTTTTTTGAAGGGGGAAGGGAGGAAAATTGGGGTTAAGTGAATTGCCTAAGGTCACACGGCTAATACATTTTAAGTATCTGCACCCAGATTTGAACTCAGGTCCTCCTGACTCCAGGACCACATCCTTCATTTTTAAAAAGGACCAATAACATCATGGGGTGATGTCTTCACTTGAATATGAATTGGGATTAAGTGAGGCACAGTGACCCAAAATTGTCAGCCTTGATCTCTCTTCCTGAGTCATCAAAGTATGGTAGAAGGACAAAAGTCAAGATGCTTGTCAATGGTCTAGGATACAGTAGATCATCTTGAAAGTTTTGATGTCTGACCAAGCTCTAAGCACTCCATAGGACTGCTTCAGCTGCCTTCATGGCCACTGAAACAAACACGCTGTTCTCATCCTCCTGTTCTGCAAGTGTCTCCACATGCTTGAGGTAACTCACCAATAGGTTTGAGGCCAGTCAGTTACCCCCAATCTGGTTTACCTGTCTGCCAAGATGATTTATCAGGGTGTGGCCACTGAGACATGCTACACAGAATGTATAATGAAATGATAAATAAGTGATCTATTGTGCTGTGTGCAAAGCATTGTCTAACAACTGGGGATGTTAATGGAAAAGGATGGCAGCCCCCGCTTTCCAGGGGCTCACTTTTCCACTATGTTCCACTAAACATAGACAACACTCTTGCCTACAAGCCATCCAGGGCACTTTGTGCCCCACTAACTCAAGAATGGAAAACTTTTCTTCTTACTTTCTTGCCAATTCCCTCATTCCTTCCTTTTCTATATAACCTTGGTCTCAGTGGTAAACATTTAAATCAAGACTCTCTAAAAGAAATAAAAGCAAAAAAAGTTTTCCCAGGAGCCCATGTAGTTCTTGGCCCCCAAGAATACTTCTTATATTTCCAGGAGGAGCCTGTCCTTTCATATAATGACCTTCCAAAACCCTTGGGTGGAAGTCAGAATGCTAATCCCCACTAATGATGGAAGCCCACTCTCACAGCTTCTGCCCAATGAATCAGCCATCGGAAGTTCCTCAGCCTTGCTGTGTCTCCATCTAGATGGACCCTTTCCTCTGCCTGTCACTGTTTTTCTTCTCTCCCACTTCTACTTTCCCTTTTTATTTTCACTGTGGAGCAGTATTATTTAACTCACTGAGTCTTGTGGGATACAGTTTTAAAAGAAAGACTATATATAAAAATAAAGTAATATTGTATTAAATGAGACCTTTCCCTGTACAGGTGCAATTTTAAAAACAGCAAGAGAGAAAGATTTTACACAGCAAAGTGAAAGCATTCAGAATTGAAACTCAAACCAACTAAAATAAATTCTCACTTCAGTTGTGACCTTCAGAAGCCTCAAAATACATTTTAAACAGTATGTTGCTTTTCCTTTCATATTGTAAAACTGCATGGAACCATAAAGAAAAGCTGCAAAAACATCCAGAGAGGGTGTGTGTGTGTGTGTGTGTGAAAGAGAGAGAGAGAGAGAGAAAGAGAGAGAGAGAGAGAGAGAGAGAGAGAGAGAGAGAGAGAGAGAGAGAGAGAGGAGGGAGGGAGGAAGGGAGGGGGGAGGGAGGAAGGGAGGGGGGAAAGAAGAGGGAATGGGAGAGGGGAAAGGAGAAGGAGGAGGGGAGAGGGGGAGGGGGAGAGGGAGAAGGAGAGAAAGAGAGAGATTATTGATAGAGAACTGGGAAGGGGGCTGATATTCAAGTGCATCCCTACTCCTGGCCTGCTGCTGATAGCATAACCAGAAACAGAGCCCAAGGATCTATAGCTGGCTCAGAAAAGTGTTTAGAGATGTTACCAGTGAGGGGAATCAAATCATCATGGGGTTTTCCTAACATGACACCACCCTGGTCTCAATAGTCACCTCACATTAGACTTTGGCACTATCATGGCTCACAGACAAGTTTAGTCCTCATGTTTGCTCTGGACTCCAACACCAACCCCAGTGCCTTGTGCAAGCCTGGGGGCAGAGGAGAGAATGAAGAACAGAGCTGTAACTAGGAGCACTTTGAGCTGGGCAAGAAAGTGAGCAATGGGGAGAGGCTTGCAAGTAACTTGCATCACAATTTGCATAATGTATTGTCTTATATAACCTATAGGGAAACTGAGGCTCAGAAAGGTGGCATGGTTTGCACAGAGTCCCACAGAGAGTAAGTGGCAGAGCCTGTGTGATAGATAGCCTTACTTGTGTGTAACTGTGGTCCCAAAGCCCATTGGCATAGAACTCTCTCTTTATTGGTGGAGACCAATGTCCCACATCTGTGTGAGACAGAGAAGAGTTAACAAGAGTGGGAGACAGCTTCAGTCTTCATTAATCTTTGAGTCACATGCTTCTAGCTTCCACTTTGAGAGAGAAGATGGAAGAGGTCAACCCCCCTTCAGGTGACTGAAGGAAAAGATTCTGGGAAGAAGCTGCCCTAAGAGAAACTGGGAGGTTCCACTATATTCCTCTCCCTTGCTTGTTCCACTTGAGACTTTGGAGAACTTGGGAGAGATCTAGGCTAGCTTCTCTTGGATGAATTCAGTGTCCTCACTCCCAAAGGGAGAGCTCCTTCACTGTGTATAGTCTCCATATATTCTCCTATGTATACCTTCTCTGGTTTCTCGCCTGATAAATGGGTTTCAGATCTGTGGTTTCAAATACAATCGAATTTTTTATTTTACTTTGATATAGAAATGCTTGTTGTATTCCTTGAGTTCAGATTTTAAAAAATAAATGGGTTTCTTTGATAAGTTCTGTGTATGTTCATCATGGAACTGTTATCTAGGGTCAAAGGGGTCAAGCCTTGGGTATAAAACTTGGGTCTTCCTCTTCCCTGAAAAGGATCAACAACAGAAGCTAGATTGGGCCTGAAAAGCTTACCTCCTAGGCTAACAATATATAATCCAAGCCTGTGTAGCAGCAAGCACCCCAACATCCCCAGGGTGGCTGCCAACACAGGTTCTTAGATCTGTTTTTCTAAAGGAAAGCAACTCAAAATGGGTTAACAAGCTTACTTTAATCAATCAAACATATTGTTTACCTAGTTCAGGGGTAAAAGGTCAGCACCCCGAACTTCAGAGAATACAGACAGTAGTTTCAAAACAGAGAAACAGACATCAAGCAGACAGGCTTCCAAACTGCCCGAACATTACATCAATACCAAATCACAGTTACCAGAGAGGGAAGCATCAACATCTGGGTTTTCAAAGCCGGAGAGCTCTCAATGGCTGCCCAGAGTCTCATCTGGTCAAATCACACAACACTTCTCAAAGTGAGCCCCAAAGCAAAGCCTCACATCAGAAATTATATAGCCTTCTCCTGGCTCAGAGAATGTAACCACCCTCTTGACCCACTGCCCAATCACACGGCATCAAGGTGGGGTCATTACTGAAAACCAAGCCTCCTACCACAGGCTCCATGTGACCACATTCAGCCTTTTAGGGGGCAGAGTATGTTTTCAAATTAAAGAAGGTTCTCAGAGTCGCTTAAGCCAATCAAAGGGCCTAGGGGCAGGGAAAATCTTCAAATCTGCATTTCCATTACAGCCTGGTATCCCCACTCTCTCTGAGGAGAGCAGAGGGGCCTTCAGCCCCAACTCATATTCCCCTTCCTGGCAGGAATGACAATTTCCTTTGGAGAAGGGGAAAAGAGGCTAGAGATGTGTATTCTGCCTCCCTTCGAGCTCCACAATGACACCCCCATGCTACATGTGGAGATGTGACCCCACAATATATGGTACCTTGTCATATGTATGTTGGAAGGCTGTCATATAGAGAGGGATCAGGCTTATTCTGCTTAGCCCTGCAGGCTGGACAAGCAATGTTGCCAGTGGAAGTTGTAGAGAGCCAAATTTAGGCTTGATGACAAAAAGGAGAGGAGGGCTTTCCCAGAAAGCGTTCCCAAGTAGAACAGGCTGCCTCTAGATACTGTGGCATTCTCCTCACTGGGAGCTTTCAAGCACAAGCTGAAGGACTCATCAGGGATGCCCCAGAGAGCAGCCTTGACCCGGTTTGGGCCTCCTGAGGGTCCTGAAAAAGGCCAAGTCCAGGAAGGAAATGCCACATCATGATGACACCTTAGAGGGTTTACTGGAGAAATCAGAGGGGAATTTTGGAATACCCTTGAAGAAGAGTGCTGACCAGAAATAAGTCCTGGCTAGGAGCATCAGCCACAGGATAGACAACTCAGGTCACTGAGGCAAGAGAGGGGGCCATCTGGCCTTCACCTCTGCAAGGAATTGAAGGGGACATGAGGGAAGGAGGAAAGGAAGGAATCCTCATTTATATGGCACCTGCTAGAGACCAGCCACTATGTCAAGCACATCACAATTATGTTCTCATTTCATCCTCACAACAAGCCTGAGAAGTGGGTGCTATTCTCATTCCCATTTTGAAGCTGAGAAAAGTGAAACTGATAAGGGTTAAGTGACTTATACAGGGTCACACTGCTAGTAACTGTCTGAGGCTGGATTTGAACTCAGAACTCACGGACTTTAGGGTCAGAGCTCTGCCTACTGTACCACTAGATGCTTCTGACTATTTGACTTTGTGAGGAAGGATTTCACATCAACAAAAGCTGGGGAAAGTGGCCTCTGGAGGGAAAGCCACTCCTCAGGCCAGAAGAGGGAGCAAAGCAAGCTATAAGGAGGCCACATGCCAAACCACCAAGGGAGGAAGTTTACTGCTTTAGAGGTGAGTGGCAGGGTACGATGTTCTCTCAAGCTTAGGCTGGGCATGCCTACAGGGCACTACAGGTTCCCCACTCTTGACCTCTGAGATAATACTCATTCAGTAATTAAAAGGCTAGGTAAGAATAGAGGGAACTTTTTCCAGAGAACCTGCCTGGGCGGGAAAGACTCTCACAGTTTCTGACCAAAGCGGAAATGATTGCTATTTACACTCACTCTAAGGCATCAAAATCCAAATAGTGAGCGAGTGAGGCTTGGACTGGGAGATATTATTGGCCAATCAATGAGAGCCAGAGTGATTTGGGTTTAAAGGCATAGTCTACAAACTATCTGAATCCCAATGGGCAAAGCTTGCTTTTCAGTGCTATATTTCAAGAAATCCTAAATGAAAGCTACAGAAGATAAAAGAGCTAATTGCCCCAGCACTGGAAAACAAAGAAAATGATAGAGTAAATAAGTAGGGAAGAAAAAAATCTAGCCCAAATAAAATCAGAAAGAAAGACTGGCTGTCCTTGTTCTCAAGGAGCTTACATTCTGATGGGAGGAGACAACACAGAAAAGGAAGCTCTTTCAAAAGATGGTTGAGGGTTCCTACTCACCTTGGCCACTCTGTGAGAGATGTTATACAGGGCCTTTTCAGCCTTCTGTACTAAACCACGTTTCAATGGTTTTCCAATGAAGTGTGACCAAGCTGTAAGAGCTTATCACCAAAACATCATGGCCCTGCCTGGCAGGGAAAGTTGAGCAAGCAGCATGACACAATACACTAGTTGTTTAGACTGAAACTGTCTCCTCATGCTCAAGCTTTGGTGTGATCCTAGCCAGATCTTGGTGTTAGCCAGCAATGACAGAAACGTCCAGAGGGGAAGAGGGGGAAATACTGGGTCAGGTTTTACCTGCCACTGTTCTACAGCAAGAGACCAAACTGACCTTCGATATGAAATGTAAAAGGGTTTCCCTTGAAGAGTATACAGGGTCAGGACATAACTTTTTAGTGACATGAAGAAATGGTTTGAGAAAGGTCCACAAAGGCATAGCAAGGGATTTGTGAATTATGCTCTGCTTCTGGGTATAGTATGTCAGTCAGCATTTAGGGTGTTTAGCTTTGGATGGTGTGTGTGTGTGTGTGTGTGTGTGTGTGTGTGTGTGTGTGTGTGTGTGCGTGCGCGCGCTTGAGTGCTCGTGTGTGTGCTTGCATTCACACAAAGGTGAAATGTCATGGAAAAAGCACCAGATATATTGTCCTCTGACAATGGAGAAGTCTTGGCTCTGCTAACTTTCTGCCTATGCCAGTCAAGCAACCAAGCAGCATGGACTAAGTGATTTGAAGCAACTAGGCCTGTTGCATTAATACGTAGTTAGGACAGCCCACAGTGGGGAAGGCTGCTCACTTACTCGGGTAGCAATCAAGTCAGTATATTCATTACTAGGTACTTCTGCTGATTTGTAAAAGCCAGCACCGATAGCATTGAAAGTCCTGACCTGAACTCATACCATGTTCCTATGTCTGAGGCCAAATGAGACCATCTAAAGAGGGAGCTGGCCACCTGGGGATATGAAATGAGGCACTTTGAAAGCCACTTTCCAGGTCCACCTGGAAGCACTTCTTCCTTAATTATATCTTTCATGCGATGGTATATGGATCTTTACTGGCTTGGTGTTGTTAGTGTTCCTTCATGTAAAAATGTTCCTTATAAATTCTATATTTTATACAGAGAACTGAGTCAAATTTATAAGAATATGAGTCATTCCCCAACTGATAAATTGTCAAAGGATATGAACAGCCAGTTTTCAAAAGAAATCAAAACTATAATATTAAAGTCATATAAAAATGCTCTGTATCACTATTTATTAAAAAACGCAAATTTTAAAAACTCTGAGGTACCACCTGACACTCATCAGATTGGCTAACATGAAAAAACAGGAAAATTATAAATGCTGGATGGGATATGGGAAAGCTGGGACAGTAATTCACTACTGGTGAAGTTGTGAGCTGATCCAACCATTCTGGAAAGCAATTTGGAACTATGTTCAAAAGGCTATCAAACTGTTCATACTTTTGACCCAGCAACACCACTACTAGGTCTGAATGCTAAAGAGATCGACAAAAATGAAGTTCCTATATTTACAAAAATATTTATAGCAGCTCTTTTTGTGGTGGCAAAGAATTGGAAATTCAGAGGATGCCACCAATTGGGGAATGACTGAACAAGTTGTTCTATATGTAATAGAATACTATTGAATACTATTTTACTGTAAGAAATGATGAACAGGATATTCAGAAAAACCTGGTAAGGTGTACAGGAACTGATGGAAAGTGAAATGAGCAGAGGCGGGAGAACATTGTATATGGTAATAACAATATTATAGGGTGATCAACTGTGAACAACTTAGCTATTCTGATCTACACAATGATCCAATATAAATCCAAAGGACTTATCATGAAAAATGCTATCTACTTCCAGAGAAGGAACTGATGGAGTCTGAATGCAGACTGAAGCATACTTTTCCTTTAAATTTTAATTGTTTTATTTTGTTTGTATTATCTCTTGCAACATGGCTAATATGGAAGTATGTTTTGCACGACTGCACATGTATAATCTACATCAAACTGCTTTCTCAAGAACTCAAGGAGGGGGAAGAGGAGGGGAAGGAGGGAGGGAATTTGGAACTCAAAAATGAAAGTTAAAATGTTTTTATATGTAATTGAGAAAAACAAAATAAAAACATTTTAAAAACAATAAATTCTAGATTTTAGCATAGTGTACACATTGTTTTATAAGTGTTCATTTCATTGCAAAGCATGTTCGCTATATTACATTAGAGAGAGAGAGAAGAAGAGGAGGAGGAGGAGGAGGAGGAGGAGGAGGAAAGGAGGAGGGCGGGGAGCAGTGTGGTCAATAGGGCCAACCTTGGAGTCAGTCATACCTGAACCTAAGTCCCACCTCTGATCATGCCACCCAGCTCAATAAGTCAACAAACATTTATTAAGTTCCTATTATGTGCCAGGCACTGTATTAAGCATGTGACTAAGTGACCCTGGGCAAGTCACTTAGGTGAATCAGTAAGATTAAAAGTTGTGCCCATGAGGTTTATTTCTACACAAGATAATTTTTATATGAACTGAAAGGTCAATATGAAACAAAAAGAGGACTAACTGATCTACTTAGGAGACTTGTCACCAGGCATTTTCTTCCCCTCCTTACCTGAGAAATCATGAAAGCCATTACCCAGAATTCATTAACCATACCATACTCTCACCATGTGGCTTTTTCAATATTCTTCAGCATTATTCCTCTGGTCCAAATGTTTACAAAAATTAACACTTTCAGAAACACAGATGACGGATTAGTATGAGTTACGCCTGTCTCATATATTGTGGTATAACTCCTAGAGGAAACATTATTTGTAAATTTTTATGACTATCTGATGTGGGAATTGATCGATCTAACAAGCTTAAACTGCATTATGTTTCATAAAACAGTTAGAACCTGGAGGCAAAGCCATCAAATAGAAGCAGTGACATTAATCCAAAAAACAGTTCTCAAATAATTGGAGGATTAATATAGATAAGTGTATTGAAGCAAAACATTTGGTTAACCCTGCACACTCACCTGAATCAGCAGACTCTTCTTCAAATTTACTCAAGTAAAAAACCCTTTCCTCAAAAGTCTATAATCTCATGTTTCTAGCCAAACTAAGATCTAGTCCAGATGGGAAACCAAGTCACTACAGCAAGCCTGGAACTTGCCCTGTGCTTGGTACTATCTGGGGATTTTCCTAGACAAGGAAACATGAAGCAAGAAAAGATGCAGCCATGGTGTATGGAGCAGTGCTTTGCTTCTGTTTAGGGTGTAGCTCATTGAAGTAGGGAGCTTGCTCATTTGTAGCAGAAACTGTTAGCAATTGGGGTGAGTAGGTGGCACAGTGAGTAAGAGTGCTGGCCTGGAGTTGGGATGACCCGGGATTGGTGCTGGCCTCAGAAAATGAGCACCCACACATAAATAATGACTGGCCATGTCACCTTGAGCAAGTTACTTAATCCCAATTGCTTTAAAAAATGTTAGCAATTTGTGGATAAAACAACATATTTGCACACAACAGGGTGAAACAAGTGACCAAAAGTCGAACTTAAAAAGATGGAAATAACTAGCTGTGTGACCTTGAGGAAGTTACTTAAGCCTAATTGCCCTGCTGTCCCCCCTCCAAAAAGACCAAAAAGAGATGGAAATAAAAACTCATATATATTTCTTCTCTTAATTTATTCACACCTTTGACCTGATCCAAGATAATTATCACCGAAATCAAAGAATTGCTATGTTGAAGTCAACCATGCAATGTTGTAAAGCCAAGCATGAGCAGTTTTCCAGAGGACAGCTGCTGTGAACAGCTTTAAAGGTTCTGATTACTTAGTAGAGTGAACACTCTTTCTATTCAGTAACAAATCAGAGTAAAACTTTTTTACGGAAAATCAAAGTACAGCATTCACAATGTTACAACTTATCACAGAAAATCAAACTACAGCATTTGCCATGTAATAATAATTCAACAACTTATCACTAAAATGGTTATATAGTTTTCACCAAAGTGGTCACATAGTTTTGAACAAAGTACAATCATTTAGTCAATCATTAGTAACTCAATCATTCAATCATAAAGTACAAAAGGTCAAAGTCCCCCACCCAAGGGGCACACTAAGTTATAAATCAATCACTAATCAGTCACTATTCAGTCATCAGTCACTACTCAGTACCCTCTTAAGGGGTAGTGGAAAATACACAAACCATCCACCCCTTGGTCACAAGTGAACCACAATTTTATCACTACTCAGAACCCATAAAGAGGTCTTTTCATCTTGACTCAAGGCACATGGTTCAAGGTCCTACCCAAATCTAACCAAGTACCACCTGAGTTCAAAGGCAGATAGCTCCCAATTCCTTATCCAGCTCTCTGTGCAATTCCTGCTCTGTATTAAAGCTCACAATACCCAGTCCATCCCAAATCCCCCACAGTCTCTGTTCCTAGGAAGACAATGCTCAACAAAGCCACAAGAACATTCATACACATTAACAAAGCCACAACATTTGTACAAAATGCCAGCACCACAGTCATGCTTCTTCAGTCTTCTGCAGCTCCAGCTGGCCCTCACAAGTCTTCCACAGCTTCATTCTCAAAATCAAATTCACTTTCTCTCAAAATCAAAATCACTTTCCCTGAAGAAGTTCCAGTGCAACAGCAGCCACCCAGCCTTCAGGTGCTCATCCCAAGAAGTTCTGACTTTCCCAGATGGGGTTTTTCCTTATATACAGTATAGCTCCTCCCTGTTCAGCCCCTTCCTGTTACATCAGCAACAGGGGTTCATGCCTTCTGTTTCTTTAACAGAGGCTTAATTTAAAACTAGGTGCTAAGTACTTGTCAGCTTAGCAATACAAAGAGATCTTCAAATTTCATTACTATCACAAACATAAGTGGAAGAATCGTTTGAATTCAATGGACATTTGTTAAATGCTTACTATATGCTAGGCACCAAGAATACTAAGTAGAAATGGCTCATTCTGCTCCCAAGGTGATTACCTGGTGATATGGTGACATAGGAAAAGGTAGTTTACACAAATAATTATGATACAAGAGAGGTTGAGATGTGTGCAAAGAAAGGAACTCTGCCAAGTGCTAGGATCCATTTGAAGAGGAAGGGGCCCCACTGAGCAAAGGTTAAGCAGTGTTGAGAGAAAACTGCAGAGAACAGGACAGACAGGAGACCTGTTTGACTTGAGCCTTGCATACTTCAGGGGAGTAGTGTGAGACAAGACTAGGGAAGTAGGGTGGATATTGTCTAAATGAACAATTTTGAAAGACTTGAAAATTCAGATCACCATGGTGACTATGATTCCACAAAGATGATAGTGGAGAATGGTACCTAGCTCTTGACAAAGAAATGAAGACCAGTGACATCAAACTTACATAGACATAAAGATCAACACAGAAAGTTCACAATGGGTCAATATTAACTTAGAAAACTACATATCAACATTATCTGTGTTCTTTTACATTTTTATCTATTGTGTTAAATATTTCCCAATTACATTTTAATCTGGTTCAGGCCATTCTCAAGATTGCTGTGGGCTGCAGTGCAACCTGGGGGCCAGGTGCTTGACATCTCTCATGAAAAATAAGACTAAGTTTTTGGGATATGACAAATGTTAGCAGTTCTTTTGCTTGATTGGGCAACAGGGGCTCATGCCTTCTGTTTCTTCCCCAGTGGGGACAGAAGGGACTAAATCCTCATTCATTGAAAAATAAATTGAATTGAATTTTATAAAGTCGATTGGACAAGGATCATGAAGGACCTTGGACAGCAGAAATATCAGGAATTTTTACTTGATTTAATTGTGAATGAGAAGGAAGGAAAAACTTTGAAGTCGACAAATGGCATGATTAGAGTAACGCCCAACCAGAAGCTGGATCCAAGATAGTGGGTGCTTGTCTTTATCCATTGTTCAACCAATGTGAAGACTCAAACTTTCCAATGACATAGCTTTTCCTTTGGTTGTTTTAATTTTTTAACTTTTAATTTTAAACTTTTAATACTGGCTTCAAAACCTTCTGCTTTGTGGCCATACTGCAAATATTCTTATTATTAGTATCTCTTTTCCAATCAATTGAGTCTCCTAATTATCCCCTATTTTGCAAAAAGTAGCATGGTGTTGTAGAGAGAGCACTGGGCTTGTCAACAGCAAGACCAAGGTTTAAATCCTATCTCAGACACTTACTTGATATGACTCTGGGCAAGTCACCTAACCTCTCTATCCCATTTCCTTATGTGCAAGATGATTCATTGGCCCATATGAGGCCTCTTCTGAGGCTAAATCTCTGATCCTATGAACCCCTGATCCTTCTCTCTAAATGATATATTCCCTCTCCCCATTCACCAAAGTATGACCTTTATCATGAGTTCAAATCTATAGATCTGGAAAGGATACAATGGATAAGAACAACTTGACTCAACAGTCATGAAGGTGGCTGAAGCAGGCAACGTAGAGCCCTTAGAGCTAGGATAGACACCAAAGATGCCAAGGCCATTCACTGAATCCTGGGCCATCTCCACTCATCTGGTCTTTTGTCCTGTCACTAGACTTTGATGACTCAGGAAGAGATAGTGAGGATGATCACTTCATGAAACTCCACCTCACTTAAATCCATTTTATGCACAAGTCAAGACATCGCCCCATGGTTTCACTGGTCTTCTTTGAAAACAAAGGATGAACAAACCCATCCTTTTTCAGATGAGAAACCTGAGCTTCAATGCTGTCTCATGCCCTGGCCCAATCACACCCCAGGGAGTGAGTAGAAGGTTCAGACTGGGAGCCCAGATCTCTCTCTCCACATTCTGGACTCTTACCATCTTGTCACTACATTCCTCCTACATCTTAATTTGCATTGATTCCAACCTCCTTCTGCCTATTTTTGCTTTCCACTAAGCCCATAGTGTATCTGTGCTAGCCCATTTCCATATGCAAATTCTGGTTACCAAACTCTTATATTGTTTCTCCAAACTCCCTTATGAGAAATAATTTATTGACTTAATTTAATAACTCATTAACTATGTCTTCCTAAGTACTGTGGTTCTATGGAAATACTGACTAAGAATGGTCATTTTTTTACTCAATGAATATTTGTAGATTAATGTCAAACTTAAATGCCTTTCTTCTTATGGAGAAGAAATAATGAATAAATCCAAGAGGACTCTATCTTCTGGAACACTGAGCAAGCCCAGTACAAGTGAGCCACAGATTGGGAATGTGAATGATCATTCTGTAAGGAGGTCATTGGCAGGCAGATGTGTTCACTCCCCCTCTTTAGCTCAGTCATCTCTTCCATTAAAAGAGAAGATTCTTGAGGACAGGGTCTGCATCTCACTATAGTTAGTCACCTCAAGATGTGCTTAGCACCTAAGATGTGCTTAGAGGTACAATTATTTATATAGGATAATTAAGATGTGGTAACACCACATCCCTGACCCTGGCCCCGTCCTTAACCAAGTTAATTTTTTTAAAAATATAATAAGATAAACATAGGAGGAAAGGAGCACACACCCCTTATAGATGAGAGGCTCAGGGAAAGACGTGGGCAGACTCCTTTTTATTTACCAGGAAATCTTCCTTAATCACTGACTCCCTTCAGATTGCCATCATGCTAAAGAGTAACATATGTGACTGGCAAAGCCTCTAGGCACTGTGTAGCTCTTTGTGAAAACCACGTTGAAGCCACAGCTCACATTTCTAGCATACACTCACTATCTGATTTTCATTCTGTCAAATCCATCTAGAGACACACTGCTGAAATCCCCTTCAGAAAGGTATGGAAATAGAACTTGTGTCACAGCAGGTGAGAAAGTGTAATTAGACTACATGGCTTTGGGTTAGACCTGGAATTCAGCTTGGAGGGGGAGTCTGAAGAGAAGGAACATGAGGACTCAGTTTCTGGGGAGGGCTGGTGAAAGCAATGGGTACAGAAGGATGGACAGCAGCAAAGTCTTTCTGCCAATGAGTTGGACTGAGACAAGCAAAAGAAATATCATGGTTTTGTTTTGTGCCATTACTTTTAATAAGTCAATGACATGGCAGGTGTTTTCCAATTCAGAAACAATTGGAGGTAACAACAAAGCAGAAAATGCCATTTAAGCGTGACAACAAACTTAACTAGGAAACAAACAATCCTCTGCTCTTTGGAAGAATTCTAATTTTCTCATTTAAATATTTCCTACCTCTCTCAATACAAAATTCAATTTCATGAATAAGGGTGATAAAGCATTGGTCTTGGTAATCAATTTGATTCTGAAATGAGAAACAAAAACTAGGTGAATGTATTAAAATATGTTAATTCGGGTGTTTGCATAATAGCATAATGTGTTTTTAATGTACTTAGGCAAACTAGAAACAACCAGCACTAACAGCAGATCAAAAATGCTGTTCATCCACATGTCCAGGGCAGATAATTTACATGTAGTCATTGTGGTTCTTGAAGTGCCTTTGTGATGAAGCAGGGACCACATCCATTCATCTAGGAAAACATCCAGAGGAAGCTGACATGAGATTGATCAGCCTAAAGGAGAGCTCAAGAAGTCATGCTTTTAGTGCAGACGCCTTCCCTCCCAGCCCACATTTCAGTGAATCAATCCATGGATTAATCTTTAGAAAAACTATTGCCTAACAGAGGTCACTTACAAAGTCCATCGGCTCCATGGAGCAGACATGTAGAGTTCCAACTACACGAAGAATAACATGCACAGCACCATTCCTCCAAGTCATCTACGTAAAATATGATTTTCTTAATAGAGGAGGGCATGATATTGATAATTGAATCAACTTTTCATAATGAAACTGTCCCAGAGCCAGGAGTGCCATGAATCATTCATACCCACTGGCTTGAGGCACACAGTGAAAAATGTCGACCACTCTTAGAGGTTTTCTTTAGCCCGAGCTGGTTCTTCTAGTCATTTGATTATATTTGTCATCAGTGACTCTAGTCATGTTGAAAAGTGCTGGAGAAACTGAGAAACAACTGTGGCCCCACTTTATGATGAAGCAATGAAGTGATGCCTGAAAGTACATACTTCTGTCAGCATGCTTGATGAAAAGATACAGCTCAGGGGCAGTAGGAAGAGCAGAGTGCTGGCCCTGGAAACAGGATTGTAGCTGGAGGAGGCCCCCGCATGGCCATTGGGTGAGCAGTCTGCTAGCCCAGATACTTGGAAAGCTCAACAATCATACAATGGAGCCAGTTTGGTCACCGAAACTCAGATATTGATCAAAGAGCACAGATTTCAAGCTATTAGAGACTAGACAACATGTACTCTCACCACTAAAGTGGAAAGCACTGATGGCCAGTGAGAAGTAACCAAATCAAGGTCACACAGGTGGCAAGTGAAAAGGGATGGCTTTTCATCTGCAGGCACACTAATTTCAGGAGGTTAAAGGCAATTAAAGTATAAGAACCAGAGGTCATGTATATATGGTGGCTCTGGGCTTACTAAGGGCATTCCTTGCTACTGGACTTATTTCTTCCATTTCATGTGCAATGAAATCAAAGCTCAGAGGAAAAGAAATGACTTGCCCAAAGTGACATGGATGAATATTGATGTATCAATTTCTCCTCTGAGTTATTACCCTCTTCATTTTAATTGCTCTCTCTACTGTTAACTGTCTAACTAAATTTCTCTTCTATTCCAGCAAACACTGTTTCTAGCATTTTGTTTTAGGATCTAAGGGAAGAATAAATATTGAAGCCCATATGTATCTCTTTAGGTTATGCTGCTCAGGCCAGGGGGCTTCTTATGACCATGGACTTGTACAATTATCAACAAGAGACACATCAGGGCAGCTAGACGGTGTGAAACAGCTCAGGGGTGCTGCAGAGGACAGTGCCATGGACAGGAAATTAAGAAGGCTTGTATGCAAATCCTGCCTGACACAATTACTAGTTTGTGATCTTGGGAAAGCCATCTAACCTCTACATGCTTCATTTTTTTCTCATTTGCAAAATGAGGATAATAATAATAAAATCTACCTCCCAGGGTTGTTGTGAGAATCCAGTGAGATAACATGTAGAATGTTTTGCTAACTTTAAAGTGCTTACTAAATGGTAGCTATTATTAGCTATGAAGTAAGGAGGCTTTTCATTGTATTTCTAAGATCAGCATTCTCCTCAAGGAAATGGGGAGAGACGGAGGGAAAAGGAGAAGGAAAAGGCCATGGTACATATGTCTCAGAGTGTCTTAAGGAGGGAGAGAAGATATCTCTCCAATCTATTCAGAATTGCATCTCAAGTAGCACAGACTTTGAATGGAAATAAATGTAACCTAAAGCAAAAGTGGGCTAGAGAGGAGTGGGAGGAAACTGTGGTTATCAAGGAAAGACCATTTCAGAATTAGGTCCTTTTGTAGAAATCCAAAATGTTCTCTCCATAAAATAAGCATTGGTAGGAACAGTAACTTGCTGGATGAGTCCAGAAGGATGCTGGAGCAGACAGTCTCATTGCCAAACACTGTAGCTGGTGCCAAATTTTTGAAGCAGAAGACAAGTGATCGTTCCATGCTTCAGAGGACCTGCCTTGGAAGCCTGCATTTGACGTGGATGACCAGGGTGACTGATTCTTCTTCCTGAGAGTCAGTTCCTCACTTGTAAAGGTGGGAAGTTGGAGGTTATGGTCGCTGAGGCTCCTCCAAGCTCTATAATCATGCTTAACTCCACTCAGATGGAGCTCCTTGCTTTACATGTTTGCACAGGTCATGATTCCCTGTTTTCAGAGACAGCTGGTGAGAATTCAAGATATCAAATTGCTCTAGAAAGCACCCCATACTTTGCAAGGTCTATTTTTTAAAGGAAATATATGGCAATTCTGAGTTAGCCTGTGTGTTTCATCCCTAGAGTGAGCTAAATAAGTGTGCAATTGATTTTAATTTAATATTCATGGTGCATTATGGCTGCCAGGGAATAAGAGTTGTTTAAAGGGAGGATGCATGAGCTAAGCTGAAGCTTTCCCTGAATTATTACAGAGGCTGCTAGGTCTTCTGGAATAGCAACAAGACTGAGGATGGATAAGTCCTTCAAGATTTATAGGGTGGGAAGGAGAGAAGGAAGGAGGGAAAAGAGAGAGGAGGAAGAAAGGAGGAAGTAAAAGAGGGAGGGAAGGAGGGAAGGAATAAAGGACCAAAAAAGGAAAGGAGGGAGGAAAAGAGGAAGAAGTAAACCTACATCCAAGTAAACCTGCAAAACCTTCCCACAAAGGCCACACTTAAAATGAGAACCTAAGCATAGTATCTTCTTTGGCCCAAGCTCCCTGTGTGAATAAATTCTCTCCTATAATGAAGACCCAAGGAGCCTCACCATTTAGGAAATGAGCTCCAGGCACTTTGGCCTATCTTCAGCACTCTGATGGAAGGAGAGGAAAGGGGATCTGGGGAGCTAACTGGACAATCAATGAGACCGTATGATGGATGAAACGCTGGGTCCCAGAGAGCTGGGTTTGATTCCCACCTTAGACATTTACTTGTTTTGAGATCATGAGGAGTCTTTCAGAACCTCCATCTCATCATCTCTAAAATGTGCTATGTCTGATTCACAGGGTTATTCTACAGGAGCCCCCACAGACCTCAAAATGCCAGAGTGATGAGACTTAAGAAGTCACCAAGTCCTTGGATCTTGGAGGAGATTCTCTCTTAAGCTTCACTTAGAGCCTATTTCCATTTACACATTGAATTGAGGGGATTAAAATAGCAAGTGGTCGTAGGCATCTTGTGACTCAATTCTGGAGCCAGTTCAGTTCCCTTTCTATTCAATTATGGGTCTAGTCCAAATTCTGTCCTGTGAGAAAAGTTTATTCAATTGTGGGAGAAAACCTAACCCAGTGTGGCTGAGAAACTGGACCGCCTCTACCTGCCATTTAGAACCCTCAACTAAGGACCTCTTTAGGCTGACCAGAAGTCCAGTCACATCCCAAGATTGAGTCAAAGAGTTTTCTAACAGTTGTATATCTCAAGCAACCCATATGTCTCATCTGAAAATTGGTCCCATATTGATCAATCAGTCATTGCTTCCATGTTCCTTTGTTTACAGACACTCTGGAGGGGAGGGGAAGGGGAGAGGGATGGGACAGCTTTTTCTGATTTCAAGGAACTATACTATTCACTATCCCCTTCCCAGCTTGGAAAGTCCCTAAATTTCCCTCCACTTAGAATCAGATTGCCTAATTTTGTATGCGGGCTATTTTTTTCCTTTTAATTAATTGGCCTTATTTGATTCTTTTTAATATATAAAAATCTGTCTTGCCCTATATTTGGGGTCCAAGCCTAAGCTGAGGAAGTCTGGTCCTGCCCTGTGGGGCAATTGGCAGCATTGCTTACTAAATCAAAATTCTTGGGGCCTCGATGTTTTGTTTCCTTGGTCATTTCATCTTTCACCCACCACACAGTCAATGCTAGTTATTTGAATTTGAATCCTGCTTCCTTTCCTCTCTTCTCTCTCACTGTACTCCCCCTCCACATATTTTACATATATACATATATTTATGTATATTAAAATATATGAATATTTGCATATAAATACATAATAAAAGCAAAGATAGGACTTGGCCACATTGGTTTCCTCCTTCACATGAGGCAAAAATGGAAGCATCCCCTGGGACATTCAGATATCTTGTAGGGTGGTGCTCAGGATCGCTATTTACAGTCTGATGGCTGTGTAAGTAAAGACAGCTTATGAGCCAACATCAGTTGCAGGAGACAAGAAATCCTATGAAGAAAGTTATAACCCTCCAAATCAAGTTAGAAAAATAATATGATCCTCAGTGACTTGAAGGCCAACATTAGGCCCAGAGGAAGATGATGAAACAATGTATTAGAATACATGGTTTAGGAATAATCACAGTTTCATGAACAACCGGTTGAGCTGGTGCATCAATCCAGATACCTTGGACATTGAGAATGAATAAGCTGTCCCTAGAGTTGAACAGAAGAAAGAAAGAAGGCTGGGTGCTCCCTGAGAGATAGATAATTCTTTTAATAGCCCCAGGTATTAAACAAAGGCTCGTTTTTAAATACTCTAAAAAGTTCTTAAGAGTGCCTTATGAGCAGGAAGCATGACAGAACCAGTCAGGAGCCTTGAAGAACAAGAGCAAAAAAACATTCATTTGGCCTATTGGCCAATCAAAATCTATTAAACACCTACTACATGCCAGGCACTGTGCTAGGGGCTCAGCAGCATATGCTAGGAAGTGAAGGAGAGGCTGGTCACTTGGAAAGAATGAGGAATGTCAAGGCAACCAACAAGACCCTGAATGCTGAGGAGATCAGGCAGAGGAAGGTCGTCACAACATTGGGGAACAGACTCCTTTTCCAAAATGGACAAGAGTTATACAGATTGGGACAGGTTGTGACATTCACCAGTGGAGGAATAGTCACATTTTTAGCTCACAGACCCATTGGCATACAGCAGAAAACAGGACCAGTGGTCAAATGTCCATCTGCTAGATACAGTTTAGACATTGAGACATCCCTAACAAGCACAAAGGGAAGCTCAGTCCATCCAACTATGTTCAAGACTATCCATAAGGTGGTACTACCCTCGTGGTGCCAGCACTTCGTGTCAGTACCCATTGTAGCCGTGACAGTGCCCTCTTCACTAAAGTTTCATTCACAGGAGTTAGGCCTGTGTCCTGGGCCTTTTCAATCCTCATGAAAACCTGGGGAGCGATGAGTCACCATGTTTCCAGGCCAGAGAAGACTATTTACTAAGCATTGTGAGAGCTCCAATAATAAGTACAAAATCAGCCACAATGAAGGTATTCCTCTCTGTGCTTTGTGGTTTTGTGTCCCTGCTTTTAAGTGACTTTCTTGAACAACTTGTTTTCCATGATAAGATTCTCTCCGTGGGGAGGAGATGCAGGTTCAGTTGGATGCAAGATCAAGAGGGGAACTTCTTTGTCATAGACTTTCCTTTTCTTCCCTATTCTGCTGTTTTTTAATGTCATCAAAGTAATAGCACTTTTGTGAATGCAGAAAGGAAAACATTGATACCTGATCTCAAGTTGAAGTTATTTTAAATGGCAGACAGCTTGGTGAAAGTGAATGGCTCGGTGCACAATAGCTGAGGACAATGCAGTTAAACAGTGATTCAGGGACAGAAGCCTCACAATAGCAAGGAAGCTAGAGGAAAGAAGAACACTGCACCTGCTGGAGCCCAGAATTCGGATGGGGCCTTCAAAGGCACCTGAGGGAGTTCTGGGAATTAAGGAACTGATGGCCATGAGGTATTAACCCACTCCTGGCTCATGTGACCTGGTCTCAATGCTGCCACCTGGAGAAAGGGAAAAGCTCAGCTCTGGAGCTTGGACAGATGTCTGGACATCTGCAGAGAGCAGCACAGAGTATTCACATTCTTCCCTCTGCCAAGGCTCAGGCCTCCTCTGCCGCCACCCAAGAGAAGGGGCCAGAGCCCCTAATTGTGGGAAGCAGAGACAAGGGGGATTACAAAAGGAAAGCCCAGCCATGGCAGCTGCAGCAGGGCCTGCCTGCCTTGGGTAAACCCCACCTTCTTGAATTTGCCCACCTGGAGGACCTGATAATGGCTGCGACCAATTTTTGAGAGACACATAGAATTTAGAGCCTGGAATGGACCACCGAAGACTTCTTGTCCAACCCCTCATATTAAAGATGTGGGAACTAAGACCCAGAGAGGGGACATGTCCCGCCAATCACTGGGCCAGCAAGCCTTCTACCTCCCAAGCCAGGACTCAGCATTCTATACCTCCAGCCTGGCTCCCTCTAGGGTGTAGACCTAGCCTTCTTTCTACCCATCCTCTGCCTGAAGAACACTTTGATCAACACTGGATGCCTAAGCATTCTCTCTCTCTAAAGTCACTGCTTCAGTCAGCCCCAATATGGATCTGGGACCTCTCTGGTCACTTGGTACTTACGCTTTTTATTACCTCAATACTGAAAAGTCTTTTGTGGCCTTATCACCTTGTATAACAGGAAACTCCCCCACTCAAAAGCCCAGGATTGAAAACCAAGACAGATGCCCTATGAAAGAGACTGGGGGATAGGCATGTCCTTATTTCTAAGGTAAGGGTCAGTAGAGGGTAGAGTTAGATCTTGGCTTGCATTTCAGCCTTGTTGCTGCCCAGCTCTCTGAGAATCAATTTCCACATCTGCACAATGGGAAATGAGCATAATGCTGACAGTATTTCCCTTGCAGGGATGTTGTGGAGAGAATCCTTTGTAAATCTGAAGGCTCTTATGGAACCACAGACATCAGTGATGTGTCAAGCCACAGATCCAAACATCCTTACACACGCCAAATATTCCCATCCCTGCTCTAGTCCTTTTGACTTTCTGGGATGGCTGGAGTTGGCTCTTGCTATCAATGAAGACCCAAAAGAAAGACATTTGGCTTTCGTCCTAACATCTTCTCGATTCCCATTCCCCTGCTGAAATTCCAGACTCCACAATATCCTTGCCTGATGTCCTAGCCCTTGTTCTGCCACCATTTCCAATGAGAGCAGTCACTGCCCTCAAAATCCCCAGTTAATTTCAATGGGACTTGCTGGGATGCATTTGACAGTAGGATCAAGGGGAATAGAGTCTCTCCTAATTCCCCAGTGCATTTTCCTGGTGTTGCTGGAATCACTGTAGACGCATTGACTTGGCCTGATACAAATGTCTCCAGCATTGCTCTGCAGCCACCTCATTTTAAATGCTAATCAGAAAACCAAATTCAATGTGGTATTAGCTTTCTCCGTCCCTAATATTATTATGTATTTTGGCTAACAGGACTTAAAATGGGTCCTTCTTGTTTGCCCCAATTAGGAAATCTAGTTTTACAAGGAAGTACAAAGTTTGGGTGTTGATTTCAACAGTGTCCTCAAATAGATTTTCAGGAGAAAGAAAACTATTAGGAAACTTAGTCATTTGTAATAAAATTCTGTTAGTGACTACTCGGAGAGATTGCTTCAGAAGCAAAGCTTTGAAGCCTGTCACAGGTCTTAAAAATAAAATTGCTTGAGTAGCTGGGGAGAACTGTATTAAAATGCAAATTTCCAGCTGTTAATATTTCTTCAAAAACCAATAATCCCTCAAGGCCACCAATATGTCATAATACTTAATGGAAAAATATCCCTTAGGCAGAATGGCCTTTCTAAGTTGACTTTTGATTAAACTTAAAATACTATATGGCAAAAAACTTAAAATCAAAAAGGACCATAAATATAGTGCCCAACGAAAATGTCATCTGCTTGGCAACTGGAAGGGAGGAAGGAGAGAGAAGGGACACATTAATGGGCCTAATTTAAGAATCATATCCTAGCCCTCTTGAAGATTAGTGAAGGCCATAATTGGCCATAGAAGTAGGGCCCACCTACAGTCACAACTGGATCACTGGTCTAGAAGCAGAGGGGACTTCAGAAGACATTGAACCCAAGTCCCTCAGTTCACAGATGAGAAAACTGAGGTCAAGAGAAAGAGAAAGGTATGTTTAAGGAAGTTTGTGTTTTGCTTATTTTTGAGGTAGAGAAGCACAGCTATTTTTTTTTTGCTTGAGGGAAGAGCTAGTCTAAAGTGATCATATTGTGAGCCCCTTGAAGGCAGGAACCCTCTTTTTGTACCCCCATTCCTTAGCATAGTGCTTCTTACTGAGACAAGATAAATGAGAGAAAGCAAAGCAGTGATAGCACTAGGTCAGAGAGGAGATTTGGCTCAAGGGTACAACTGGAAAGTTTTCCTTGGCAAGAAAGAGGATTATCTTCTATTCTAGCCCTGGAAGGAAGGAGAGGGTGAGGACATACAGCTCTGTAGGCATGGAAATGGGGATTTGACAGAGATTAATTCAATTCATCAAGCATTTATTATGTCAATTACAACGTGTACAAGACATTGTGTGAGGTTCAAGGGAGTCAGTATAAAAATATGAATCAGTCCTTGCACTCAGAGGGCTTGTAGTCGTTGGAAATGGGTATGGTAGGAAATAGCATTTTGAGGAGAGGATGGGGAGGGGAATGTCAAATAAGGTTTGGGAAGAGGTGGTTCTGAACTGAGCCTTGAAGGAAGGTTGGGGTTCTTAAAGAGAATAATAACTTCAGGATATTAGAAATGAAACTGTTTTGAAAGATAAAAGATAAGTGGAATTAAGGTCCTGGGAGTTGAGAGAATCAAGTATAATGAGTAGAGTTCAATGGTTCAAAGGTTCACCAATGAGGCTCCTTGAATCTGTGAGTGGAGAAGAAAAGAGTGGACCAGCTGCCAACAGCATGAAGGTAAGTAGAAGTCTCCCATAACTTTGTAATTGACAATAAAAATCAAAAGAAAAGTTTAAATGTGTAGGGAGGTGGCCTAGCCTTATAGAAAGTTTGATCTCAACCTGTATCATAAAGCAGTAATTAATGAAGCAATCTGATACTGGCTCTAAAATAAGAGTGGTGAATTAATGGAATAAATTAGGCAGATAATATATTGCACTAAATGACCATAGTAATCTGTATAGTATATGATAAACCCAAAGATCCAAGCTTTTGGGACAAAAACTGTTAAGAAAACTGGAAAACAGTATGGCAGAACCTAGGTATAGACCAATATCTCAGACAGTATACCAAGATAAGATCAAAATGGCTATATGATTTAGACATAAAGAGTGATATCATATGCAAATTAGGAGCATATGGAATCATCTGCCTGACAGATCTGTGGATAATGGAAGAATTTGGGACCAAACAAGATACATAGGGCATTATTAAATGTAAAATAAATAATTTTGATGTATATTTTTTAAATTGCATAAGCAAAACAAATGCAACCAAAATTAGAAGGAAAGCAGAAAACTAGGAAAGGATTTTTGCAGCATGTATCTCTGATAAATGCCTTATTCCTCAAATCTATAAAGAATTGAGTCAAATTTATAAGAATACAGGCCATTTCCCAATTTAAAAATAGACAATGGATATGGACAGGCAGTTTTCAGATGGAGAAATCAAAGATATTTATAGTCATATGAAATAATACTCTGAATGAGTACTTATTAGAGTAATACTGATTAAAATAATTCCAAGGTGCCACCTCACTCACACCCATCAGATTCCCTAATCTCACACAAAAAGGAAAATAATAAATGTTGGAGAGCATGTGGGAAAAACTGTTGCATTGTTGGTGGAGTTGAGAACTGATCCAACCATTCTGGAGAGCAATCTGGAACTATGCCCAGAGCTGCGCATACCTTTTGACCATGCCATACCACTGCTATATCTGTACCCCAAAGAGAGCAATGAAAAGGGAAAGAGATGCACATGCACCAAAATAGTTACGGCAGCTCTTTTTGTGGGGGCGAGAAAGTGGAAGTAGAGCAGATGCCCATCCATTGGGGAATGGCTGAACAAGTTGTGGTATATTATTGTGATGGAGTACTATTGTGCTATAAGAAGTAACAAGCAAGATAGTTTCAGAAAACCTGGAAAAACTTAAATGGACTGATAAAGTGAAGTGAGCAGAACCAGGAGAACACTGTACACAGGACAATACTGTAAGACTGATCAACTGTGAAACACTCAGCTACTCTGATCAAGGAAATGAAAAGACAATTCTGAAGGACCCATGATGAAACATGCTATCCACCTCCAGACAAATACCTGATAGTATCTCTTCCTTCCTTCCTGTCCTTTCTCTTTTTTGGAGGGGAGAGGCACTCAGAGTTAAGTGACTTGTGCAAGGTCACACAACTAGTAAGTGTCAAGTGTTTGAGGTCAAATTTGAACTGAGGTCCTCCTAACTACAGGACTGGTGCTCTATTCACTGTGCTACCTAGCTGCCCCTTTCCTTCTTTTTTCTTTCTTTCTTTTTGTTGCTATGTTTAAGTCTTCTTGTATAAAATGACTAATATGGAAATGTTTTACATCATAGCAGATGTATAGCCTATAATCAGATTTCCCATCTCAGGGAAGAAAGAAGGGAAGGAAGGAGGGATAGAATTTGGAACACAAAACTAGAAAAAAAATGTTAAAAATACTTTTAACATGTAATTGGAGAAAACTAAAATATTATTTTAAAAGTCAATTGTATATTTGAATAGCAAGAATTTCAAAGAGAATGTTTAGTGACCAAAACATGCCAAGCTCTAAAGGAACCACTGAAATGCAAAGAACGTGCCTTCTTCAGTCCTGTGAAAATGGCAAGTGGGAAAAGCATTGGTTAGGATGTCTGGAAAAACAGTCTAGTCTAGATGAGCCCTGAATTCTGGATTAAATCCGTTTTATTCTAGGTAATGGAAACACCCTAAGAGATTGGGAAGATTGTCAACAGTAGAATGAATGTTTTCATGGACACAGTGGAAAAGGAGGAATATATGGTTAAAGCCAGAGGAAAGGCAAACTAGTATTTATCAATGGGGATGGACATGATGCCTATAGGGAAGAGAAGAGCTTGAGATCACAATAGAAAAAGGGTAGTGTGGAGGGTGCTTGGTGCACAGCAGCATCAGTCTCCAGTGACTGGTCGATTGGCCAAATATCAGGCAAAATTCCCTTCCGGTCTCATTTATACTAGAACATTGGCCTCCTTTGAAGGTGATGGCACTGACCTCCAACAGCTGAGCTGATCCCCACTAGGGGCGCAGATTCTCCAGCTGGAGTAGACCTCCATATGCTCACCATGGCCATGACTCACCCCAGCTGGTAGTGCAACAGCCACTAGCAAAGAGAGATGCCCCCCTCACCTCAGCCTGCCAGGCCTGGAGGGGCTTTGAAAGTGCCTCTTCCCTGTTAGCCAAGTTTTGAACTGCCTCAGAGGAAACATTTCCTTTTTCCTCTTTCTGTTCCTCTACTTTGCTGGGTAGCCTCATGCCTAACACGATTCTTTAGTCCTAAACTAATTGGCAAAAATCCTCCTGGGAAGATGGATTTCTGGCATTTTAATGTCTCAGAATATGCCTGTGATCTAGTCTCTAGAAGGGCTGTCGGACACAAGTGACTCATGTTCAGTTTGTCAAACAGTATAATTAATGGGAAACTCGATTGCAGGGTGAGATTTGGCCAAGGGCCTCCCAGCGTTCATATATTAGCATCTGTGCGGATTTCATTTCATTTGGGGGGAGGGATATTATTATTTGCTCAGAACATTTAATCTTTTAGGCATTCAAGCTAGAATACCATTTTTTATTTCCAAAATTGTTCTCTCAAAGATGCTATTTCCTCAAAGTCATATTAAATCCTAGAGCTAGGGGAAAAGGCACTGAGATAATTAGTTTAATTTGCTCTGTTTATCTGTCTCCCTCCCAACCCCCTGACTCTATTTGGTGCACCCTCTATTACAAAGAGATTAGCCTATAGATATGAAGGATACATACAGATGCAAAATTCAACTGGGTTTTGACATAGAAATGAGCCTCCAAATGCTCCCCCTTCACGCATACTGAATCCTGCTAGCATCGTGAGATGGTATAGTGACAATGGGAATCAGGGAAAACAGTTCAAAGTTTGACCACATCAAGAGGTTCAAAGCCTTGAGGTCTGATTGAAGATTAATAGGCTCCTTTTGTCAGCAACTTGGGCTGCATAGGAAAAAAATAAACTGGCTGATTGAAAGGTTTGACCCATGCTCTCCCCCTCCCTCCTCTCTCTCTCACTTGTGTTTTTATCTTCTCTCTTTTCTTCTTTGGAGTCCCCTCTTGCTTTGGCTCTGTGCTTTTTGTCTGGGGAAAATACTTCTTTTCAGATGATGCAGGCTATGGTCTATGGTCTGTGGACCAGTAACAGTCATTCCCATTAGAGTGGGGGGTTTGGCTTTTTCAGGTTCCTTCCAGGGATGAGGTGGAACCAGTACTAAGGAATACTAAGCAGGTAGGTGGCCAGTGCTTCTCTAGGCAGATGAGGCCTTACAAGCTCATGGGAACCAAGCATTGGGGGTTCCTGGGACAAGCCTATTGGGCTAGGACACTTCCGTTCATCATGAATGCTCAAGATATGCACACCTAGAAACCATTAACCCCTTATTTCTTGATGAATAAAAATTTAGCTGACCTCTCTATGGGATTCTTACAATCTACTCACATAGTCTGACCTTCACAGTCAGAGTCCTCTTCACAAAGGCCTTTCTTGGACTATGTTTAGAACAAAATGGTTTTGGTTTAAGAAAACACAAAGCTCATTGGAGGAAAGTTATCTAGTCTTAATCATGTACTATAATTGAGCACAATTCAGTCCATGGGAGGCAGAGGGACTGGCAGGCAGGGCAAGATAGGCAGGGCAATGAGCTCTGAGCTCCTATAAACACGGCACTATCTTAGGGTTTTTAAATTCAAGAAGTACTTTTCAACATCAAGAATCACAGCCTCAGTTGTAGCTCAGAATCAGATTCTGTAGTGTACTTGGGGCACTTCTGAATACCAATATAGAAGACCTCAATTTTCCAAGACAGATTCCACTGGAATTAAAGCAACCCACAAATTGCTAGGCTTGTTGCAATGCCCTTATCTCTCCAAGCTGATCCTGGGATGCAGTAGAGGCCTCAACATCCCTGAACCTATACCCAGATAATATGCAATCTGCCAAGTGTGACCTGTTAAGTTCAAAATATAGAGAAGCTGGTAAATACTGGATCTGGCCTAAATATTTTTATTCCATATGCTCCATCGTGGACAATGAAGACCCCATGTGAGAATTCCTTGGGTCTGGTGTGGCTGTGGAGCAAACATTATAATTTTCCTCAAGCTTAAGTCATCAAAGAGTAAAATCATGGAGCTACTGTTGCTGGAGATAATATTGTAGTTTGTCATGAAGGAAAAACACTTTCTCTTTTTGTGATGTCATTTCCCAAGAGACACCCACCAGAGGGACATAACCAGCCCTTTTAATGCCTTTCAGGAAACCTGGGACTGCTAGATATTTTAATGGCCAACCCAGCCCCAACTTCATCTTTGGTCAGAATTGGCTGTAGTTTCTCCATGTCAGGGTCAGGTTCTTCAAGGAAAATCAGAGCTTGCCTGTTGTCTCTACATGTTAGGACAGATCTATTGCAAATAGAGGCTTAATCAAGGTTTCTCCCCCACCTTTTTAATTTTTAAAGACAAATTGCTTCTTCCTACTCATTTGTCTTAGAATACAATTTATTTGTGGCTTCAGTTTAGCCTTTTCTCTGTGGAAGAGAAAAGGAGTTGTTAGAACACAAAAGCTTAGGGTTTTTACACAATTGGTTGGCAAAGAGCCCCAACCCCCTACTACTACTACTACTACTACTACTACTACTACTACTACTACTACTACTACTGCTACTACTACTACTACTACCACACACACACACACACACACACACACACACACACACACACACACACATGCATACACATGCTTAAGCTGACTTTTTTGGGATGAGAGTTGACAATTTCCCTGGCTGTTTGATTTAGGTCACTTTGCAGCCCAAAGGAGAAAAATGGTCAAGAGACCAGAGGATCCATATCTGAATTCTATGTAATTTTTGTGACAGGTGATCAAAAAAAAACCTTTTAAAAATATTTGAAACTCCTTGGATGCACAGGAAATTGTGTGCTTACAGGGGCTATCCCCAGACGAGGACAGCAGGTTAGAACTCCAGCTTGTGTCATCCCCTAAAACAAGTGTGAAAATAAAATGAGAAAATATCAGTGTAATAGCCAATAGAGTGAAAGAAAAGAAAGTGAGAAAAGAAGGATTTAATGAGCTCTCATTATGTGCTAGGCGCTGTACTAAAGGCTGGTGATACAAATACAAGAGGAAACAAAACAGTCCCTGCCCTCAAGTAGGGGAAGAAAACCCATCAAAGGGATCTGAAAAGAAGGGAAGAGTAGGAGGGATGAAGGTACAGGGGCTGGGTCATGGCTTTGAATTCCAAAAGCCAGGAACAGAGCCAAGAGGGAAATGAATGATAGTCCAAACCCTCCACAAATGGAGGCTCCAGCAGGACTTTACAAAAGAGAGACAAACCTAGACCCTACAGTGGGAAGTTCAACGTTGAGAAGAGCATAGGAATGACTACGTATTGCAGGACGAGGAATCTCTCAATTCTCAGAGAAGTACCAGGCTAAGAGAGCATAGGATAGAAGTCCAAAAGGCAGGAAGAGGAGGGAGAAAGCAAAAAGAAGTGTAGACAAAAGCAAGGCACTTGTTCCAGGTCCTGATCAATTCCTCACACCCTCAGAGGGGCCCATTCATGTAGGACACACTCACGAGGTAAGGTGAATGCTGAGCTGGCTGACTCCACCATCCAAGTGGTGCCACTCTTGCCTTTGCATCATGGATTTTATAGCTTTCTGATCCTGAAAGAATTGGAAGATGATTCTAGGATTATAAATTAAGAACTAAACAGAAGCTTAAAGGGCAATTCATTCATCTCTCTTGTTATTGATGAGGAAACTAGAGGCCTTGCATGGGTGATTCTCAAGGTCCCGAAAGTCATAAATTGCAGAGTCAGCATGAGACACCAAGTCCCTAGGACCCTTATCACTTGCTACTATTCTCTCATACCTGTCAAATGATGGGCCATCAAGGAAGGAATCTGTTCAGATCCTAATGCTGAAAGCACTTATGAATTTTTTTCTTTATTCTTGCTTAGAAGGTGTGACTCAGATGGGAGGTGGTAAGAATAGAAGGGATGTGCTACAAAGATGAAGGTGACATAAAGACAAAAGAAGTCAATTTCACCAGGCAAAATAGATCCCTCCATAAAACCTCTCATTGGTTTCCTGGAGGTTTGACACTATTGTTCTAGAAGATTGTAGGGGTCCAATCAATCAATGGAAATTTATTAAATGTCAACTATGCACCAAACACCATAGGAACTAAGATGGAAAAGACAATAATTGAAATAATTGCTTCTCTCAAGAAGCTTACATTCCAGTGAGAACAAGGAGACAGACAAATGTGAGCATCAGCCATATTTTTCCTGGAAAAATTTGAAAAGCGATTTAATTTTCAAAACAATCCAAATTATGGAAAATTCCAAAGGAATACAGAGCGAAGAGGAGCTACAAAAGTGACCAGTTGGTCAGTGTTTTGACCCAGAAATACCACTACTACCTCTGTATCCCAACAAGATGAAAGAAAAGGGGAAAGCAATATGCAACTTTTTTGTGGTGACTAAGAATTGGAAATTGAAGGATGCCCATCAGTTAAGGAATGGCTAAACAAGTTATGACATATGATTGTCATAGAATGCTGTTGTGTTATAAGAAATGATGAGCAGGATGATTTCAGAAAAACCTGGGAAGACTTATATGAACTGATGCAAAGTGAAATGAGCAGAACCAGGAGGACATTGTATACAATAACAGCAATATTGTATGGTGAACAACTATGAGTGACTTACCTACTCTCTTCAATATAATGGTCTGAGAAAATTCCAAAAGACCTATAAGGAAAAATACTAACTAATTCCAGAGAGAGAGAACCGATGAACTCAGAGTGCAGATAGAAGCATAAATTTCCACTTTATTTTTCTTCCAACATGGCCAATATGGAAATATATTTTACATGACTTCACATGTATAATTAATATCACATTGCCAAGCATTCAAAATCTACTGCAGAGAGTGCAACTCAAATGGGCTGGCCACATTGCTCATGTCAAACATATGCTTGCCAAAAAGCCTATTTTTATTGGTGGGAGGGCGAGCAGTGCTAGAGAGAGGAACAGAATTTGGAACTCAAAACAAAAAAAAATGAATTTTAAAATTATTCCTTTAATGGCTGAGCCCTACATAGTTATGTTTCAAGGTGACTTTCCAGGGTTTTATGGTAGGTAGCACTGGGCATGCAAATGGATTTGGAGGAATCAGACTGAGTATGAGTGCTTAAAAGGGTTACTTTTCATTCATGGAGACCAGAGTTGATTGGTTATTATCTGTCATTCTCAGAGAGGATCAAAATGATACCACTGTATTAGAGTCAAGTTACAGTGCGTCTGACTGTGATTGATCAGACCAATATGATCTCAGAATATACTACTATAGGTGGGGCACAAATAGTCCATGTGAACATTTGAGGTGGATTCTCTAAATGTGGGCATCTCATATTTCCTTTGAGCTATTTCAGTTCTGCTTTGCTCACAGAATTTAACCTTTCCAAGTTGAAGAATTTACCTTCAATGCTATAGCTGACCTTGATGCTGTGTTCATTCTCATTGGAGGCATTTGACAACATGGCTGAAAACATCATGCTAAGAAAGCATGGGAGCAAGCCTTGTTTCACTACACTAGTGACTGGGAAAGTGCAAGAGCATTGTCCATTATACAGAATCTAGGCAAGAATGCCATCATGAAATTGACATACAATATTGATGAACTTCCCTGGGAAACCAAATTTTGACATAATTTTCCATAAGCCCTCATGACTGACAGTATCAAAGGCTTTCAAAGGCTTTGGTCAGATCTATAAATGTTGTGTACAGACCTCTGTTCTGTTCTTGGCATTTCTCCTGGAGTTCTAGGACAGAAAACAACGTATTGACCATTCCTCAGCCCTTTGTGAAGCCACTCTGCCTCTCAGGTAGATGACTATCTTCCAGGTAAAGGATTAGCCTATTAAGGAGGACTCTGACAAGAATCTTGCCAGCAATGACTGAGAGACTCTCCTATGATTGTCATAGGACAATCTATTTCCCTTACCTTTATAAAGATAGAAATTTGAGGCATCCTTGAACTCCTGAGGGCTAACCTGCTCTTGTCATATAATCTGAAAAATTTCAGTCAGCTTTTATATGAGTAATGAATCCCCTTCCTCAGCTGGAATAAAATCAGCACCAGGTGCTTTGCCACACAAAAGTAACCTAAAAGCATTCAAAACCTCTTCTTCTGTTGGAAATTTAGCTAGAGAATGATTGACTTCAACCTGAGGTAAATGGTCAGTGGCCTCAACATTGACTGATGATGGTCTGTTGAGAACACTATGAAAGTATTCAGCCCGGCTCTCTAGGATCAGGTCCTTATTGCTAATCAATGTGGCCCCATCAGTACTGAGTAGCTGAGATGCACCATAGATCTTTGGCCAATAAATAGCCTTCAGGGCATCATAAAATCATGTTGGAGTGTTACTATCAGCATAAAACTGAATTTCATCTGCATTCTTACTGAGCCAGGAATCCTGCATCTCTCCCTAAGCTTTGCTTGTACTTTATTTTTGATGGAACTAAATGTTGCCTTCTTAGAGATGAATGAACTATCCTGTGGTAAACATTGTGGAGTTTGCATTTTTCAGTTAGCAGCTTCTGAATTTCCTCATTATTTTCATCAAACCAGTCTTGATGTTTGCAGATGTTCTGACCTGAATGAGCAAGTGTAGTGCTGTGCACCAAGTCTCCGAATGCTGCCCACTCCTTTTCTGCTCCACTGTTGCCAACCATGTGTTGGTTCAACTTTCCTTACAACTTAGCAACAAACTGCTCCTGCTCAGAGATCTATTGACATCAATTCTTCCAGGAGTCATTTTGCTTTGGGGCCATTGCATTTGTTGAATGTGAATATTTAGTTTGGAGAGACTATGATCAGTACAGCACTCAGTGCCACATATTGCCCTCATCACTCTCACATTTTCTCACTCTTTTCCTTACAATCATATAGTGCATCCACAAAGTTTCATTGTGTTTTGGGTAAGTGGAAGATAGTGTAGTGACGAGGTCAGGAGATGCACAAATCTTCAACAGTAAGTGACTATCACTTTTGCTGTGTCAAGCTCCATGCCTCCAAAGAACTTAGTAGTATGAGCCTACCCTAGCATTAAAGTCACCCAGAATTATATACTCGCCCTTTTGTGTATTGATGATAAGGGTCTCCAGGTCTTCATAATTTTTTTTAATCTATCAGGGTTTGTCATGGTGGGAATATAGGCACGGATGATGGTGGTATGGTGTTTACATTGTCATGAGCCTGTCACTCACTCCTTTTGATAGACACACAAGTTTGTTGGTTAGATTAGTTTCAATTGCAAAACCCACACCAACTTCACAGTGACCACTCCAGAAGAACATGTACCCAGCTTCAATTTCAGTAAGCTGGCCTTCACTTGCAGCCTTATTTCACTCAGGGCTGCTATTTGGATATGATATCTGCTGAGTTCTCTCACAAGAGCTCTTTCAGGTGCACTGGATTTTGTGTTATCCATAAGTGTGCACACATTCCACATATGGATGGTGAGTGGAATCATCTTTGCCGACATTTCTGTACATTTCTTTTTGTGTTTTGACCACAGGTGGGATCCCCACCTGCCATGGTAATCAGGCTGGGTGGGATAAGCAGGCAATTTGTAGGGACCTTTTCTAGCCCCACCCTTATACCAGAAGGTGATCAATGCAATTATTCAGAGGCTATTCAGACCCCCAGGGGCTGCCAAGTCCCACTGCTGCTTCCAGTGACCCGGGCCACCTGTGTTTTGACTACAGCTCCCAGTGTAGCTTCAACTACTGCTTTGTCATTTGCCTGTTGCCCCAGGACTTTGAGATGCATAAAACAGTAAAGTGGTATAGATGGAGCCTTTTGATTTGTGAATAAATTGGATTTAAGTAAGGCACAGTTGTATGAAGTCATCAGCCTCACTCTCTCCTCTGGAGTCACCACATCCCAGTGGCAAGACAGAGCCAAGATGACTGGTGATGGCTCAAAATTCAGTAGATGACCATGGCATCTTGGATATGTAACCAAGCTCTAAGTACTCCACAGCACCTGCTTCTACTGCCTTCATGGCCACTGGAACAGTAGTCATCCTCCCATTCCACCAGAGGAAGTCTCCGTATGCTTGGGGTGGACACCCTCCTGTTTCAGTTATGGGTTACCCTCAATCTGGTTTAACCCATCTGCCAACATGGTTTGCCAAGGTGTGGCCACTGTGCATGCTCCAGCTTCTTGGAGCCACGGGTGAGAGTTCCGTGGATCAGGTAGAACCCAAAGGTGAAAAATAGCCTTGAAAAGGGCTAAGCAGCCCTCACATCAGAGGTACTACTCTTCCCTGAATACACTCTACATCCCACCAGAGCTGGACCAGAGCAGAGTTGGAAACCAAGCATGAGGACATGACAATTAAAACTCAAGAAGGTGGAACTTCCATACCCATTGGCCAAGCCAAATGAGTTCCAGGAAGCCCAAGTAGTAGACATAGTCAAGACCAGCTCAGCCCAAAAGTCCCCACAGAATAGGTTCCAGACAATGGTTCCTTCTCCCCATTAATGCTGGATCAGAATCCCAAGCCTCTATGTAAATTCTCCTCTGGCCCTTACTGCTTATGTGATCTTGGCCAAATCCCTTCAGGTCTTGGGCCTCAGTTTCTTCATCAGCTGAAAGGGTGGGTTGGACCAAATGACTTTAGTGCCTTTCAAGCTCTGAATCTATGATCCTCTGAACTAGGAGCAAGAAACCGAGTAGAATAATAATAGGAAGTTCATTCCTAGTTTAATTAAAGAATTGGCCAAGATGGAAAGATGTAGCCCAGGCAGTGACTTTTTTATATTATATTTTTACAATCAGTGTTTGAGTATTTAAACAGAGTCCTGCCCATTTTTAAGAATAAATTCAAAACCTTATATATTTAAACCAGAGTGTCTATGGCATAATTTGGGATGAGATTGATGGAAATATTAACTCTATGGGTGGAGGGTGTTAAGGTGAATGATATAGACTAGGCCCTTGACTTAATTAAGCTAGATTGATTTTATCATAAAATCTCCAGGGCAGTTCAATTACAAGCCAGGGATATGAAGCTTACGACAGTGGCCTAAGCAGCAAAGATTGATGATGATCTCCAGCAGCATACAGGGAAATTTAACTCAAAGCCCCCAAGTCCACTGGGAATGCCAAAGAGAAATGAATGGCAAGTGGGGGAAATATATCTTCAAGGAGAAATGGCCTTCCTTAGCCAATGAAAATAAGAACATCTCTAACTGCAGTCCCCCTTAATTAAAGAGCCAATGTAGAGCCCTTATAGGAAGTCAGGATTCCTGACATGGAAGCCACCTCCAGTGAGCCTAGCCCAACTGCTCACCCAGCTCTACCAAAAGAGAGCTCTGGGAAGCTCCCTTTCTGTACAAGGCATGATGTGTAGCAGGGGTGGGGAACCTTTGACCTTGAGGCTACCTGTGGCCCTCTAGATGATTTGAGGACCTAGAGGATCACATGTGGCCTCAAGGCCACAGGTTCCCCACCCCTGGAGCACAGTAAAGACAAAAGAAATATTTGTTGGCTGATATTGACTGACTGACTGCCATGGATGTATGGAGTAGAAGACATGACTGAACCGGGGTCTTGGGTCCAAAGACCATTGCAGATGGGGTGTATATAACCACAGACAACCCACTGAACCTCTTGGAGTCTCAGTTTTCTCTTCTGAAGCAATGGGGTACCATTAACATGACCCATCTTACAGAGCTGCGGTGAAGAAAGGACTTTTCAACCCTTACAGTCCTCTATCAGGGAAGCTTTAGCACTGACATAGTGCTTTGAGGTTTCAGAAGGGCCTTCTTTGCAACAACTCTGTGAAACAAGGAATATAAATGGCATATAGTGTACTGGTGGGGTAAAGATAAAAGCCTGCTGGGAAAATGCAATGCCTGCAGCCCTACTTCTCCTGGTTTACTCAGACTTGCTGGCATGTAAATACTAATTATCTTCCAGGGCAGCACACTGGAATCATTGAGATTGGAACAGAGACTGCTGATGATTTCCAGCAGAATTCAGGGAAACGTTGTGAGCTCATGCAAGCAGAATCAGGGGATGAGGAGTTGGGAGGGACCTGTGGCCTCTGGTCTAACTTAGAGACAAAGGAATCCCCATTCTAACATAACCAAGAAGCAGCCAGCTGGCCTCTGCTTGAACAAGGACAGGGCATCAAGCTGCTTTTAGGCAGGACCTTAAGCAGCTGGACAGTTCCAATTGTGAATAAGCATCTCCGGCCATGAGCCTACATCTATCTGCCTCTTCAAAATGTCTTCCACCTGTTCCTGGTTCTCCTGCTATTACTATATACATCTCAGTCTCCTACCCGATACTGAGTATAATCTTCACCCCCAGGGAGATTATGAGCATTACAGGAACTGCCCTTCCATGAATGGACCCATTCTCCTCCATCCAGCTTCCCCTCCTGGAGTGGCTTCTGAAGAGGAAAAGGAAGAGAGTGAAGAGCCAACCTATGCTGGCTGGCCCCAGAGCTCCCAATTTTAGTCCAGGCTGAATCTCTCAAAGAATATTCCACATCTTCTGGATTTCCTAATATTACTCACAGGAATTGATACTATCACAATACCTTTTCTTCCCTCCCCTTGCCCATTCGTGCTTCCTACTCCCAAGGCCTACTTTATCTCTTTAAGTCCTTTTACCCACACCAAAGCAGGAACAATCTTGATTTCACTCCATTCAACAAGCATTTCTCAAGCACTTTCTGAGTGTGAAACACTGTTCCAAGCTGTTAGGGGAATGGGAATCTGAAGATCTTCCCTGCCCCTAGGCCCTTTGATAGGCTTAAGTGACTCTGAGAAACTTCTTTGATTTGAAAATATACTCTGCCCCCTAATAGGCTGAATGTGGTCACCTGGAACCTGGCAGGAGGCTTGTTTTTTGGGAATGCCCACACCTTGGTACTTTTTGATTGGACAGTGGGTCAAGAGAGTTGTGACATTCAGAAGAAGGCTATATATACCCTGATGTGAGGTTTTGTTTTGGGGCTCACTTTGAGAAGAGTTGTGAGATTCCTGGGCAGCCCTTGAGCCCCTGGCTTTAAAACCCAGGTGTTTGTGCTTCCCTCTCTGGTAACTGACTAGGTATGGATGTAATGGGCAGGCAGTGGGAAGCCTGTCTGCTTGTAATTTGTTTGTGTTCTCTGATGTTCAGGTTACTGACCTTTTTCTTCTAAACTAGGTAAATGACATATGTTTGATTAAAGCAAGCTTGTTAACCCATTTTGAGTTGCTTTCCTTTAGAAAAACAGGTCTAAGAACCTGTGTTGGCAGCCACCCTGAGTATGCTGGGGTGCTTGCAGCTACACAAGCATTTGGGCATTTTTCTTTTTTTTTTTTTTTGGAGGGGGTAAGGTAGGGCAGTTGGGGTTAAATGACTTGCCCAAGGTCACACTACTAGTTTTTGTGTTAAGTGTCTGAGGCCGGATTTTAACTCAGGTCCTCCTGACTCCAGGGCTGTCGCTCAATTCACTGTGCCACCTAGCTGCCCCTGGGCATAATTTTTAAAAATGATAAACAGCTCCTCCACTCAAGGATTATCTATTCTACTGGGTGCCTTCTTCACAAACCAAGGATGTATTAGGTGGCTGAGATCTAGCCTCAGGCACAGGGATGAGTCCCCTTTGCTGTGAAATGAATGGAAAGTCAGAGAGGCAGAGTTTCTGGGTAATTAATAATCAATGTTTTAATTAGGCTAGCAAATGGTTAGCGTTTTCTCTCACTAACCAAAAATGAACCATGGAGATCATCAAATACTTAAATACTTTTGTAAAAGTGGGTACCCCCCACAGGAGGATATCAAGCCTGATTGGTGAACAATCAATCAGGGAGTGGAAAAAGAGGGGTACTGAAAGCTTCAGATCCTCCTGCTGAGAACTTGGGCTGATGAGACTTAGCAGCTTCCAGCTATCTGGATGAAGGCAGGCATCACCAATACTAAGTTGAACAGTGGGGTTTTGAGGGAGTAAACCTAATGCTCTATGGCTGGAATTCATCTAGATTACATACTTTTTTACACTTTTTATACTTAATCACTGAGTAGGCATTGCCTCAGTCAAACTGAGACCTGGGAAAGACCTTAGTTGAAAAGGCCAAGGTCTCCCACTGTACCAGGGCCATCTCCAATCATCCTGATCTATATCTGGCCGCTGGACCCAAATGGTTCAGGAGGAGAAAGCAAGGCAGGTGACTGCACAGCTCTCACTCACTTAAATCCAATTCACTTGCAAATCAGGGCGTCTGCTTCCTGATGTCATGGTCCTTTTTGAGAAGGAAGGACAAGAGAAGACCAGACTTTAGCCAGCAATAAGCTCTCCTGGCTGGGTGGGGCATGTTCCTGAAGGGCTTTGCCAATCTCACCATCAGCCCAGACCCCTACAAAGATTGGGCTTTGAACAAGGAAGTACAAAGGGAGCAAAACCCTGGCTCACAATAGCAATGATGCGTTGGTAATCATTTCTCTCGCTGGCTTCCTTCATGCTGCATACATTGGAGCTCAGACATCTTGAAGAGGGGGCATGGGATTGAATTAGAACCCTGAGGCAGGATTTCCAGGTACCTGTACCCAAACACCAGTCTCAGGATTCCAATCTGAAGTGATTAATAAAGAAAACAATTGGATTCCTTCAAATATTTCTTCTTCTGCCTCCATTCCTGCCCTGTATTGGCTAGTCAGTGACACGGTCGCTCTGGTCGCGCTGCCATTGAATGAACCGTCATATAACAGATACTGAGAATAAGGCTCAGAGCTGGAAGTTGATAGAGTCTGCCTGGTCCATTCTTCTCATTTTGCAGATGAAGAAACTCCTCCTCCTGCCCCCGAGGTCACACAGGCAGGAAGAAGAGCCAAGAATCAAATCGAGATCATCAGGCTCCAAAACCAGAGCACTTCCAAGGCATCACATGGCCTCTCAGAGTAGCCTAGATGGACCACGTTCTCACCTCTGCTGCTGCCAGATTGCCCAAAGTCCCCCAATCTCAGCAAGCACACGTCCTCCTGCTGAAGCCTTTTCAGGAGTGAAGTTCTGGGCTGGAGGCCACTCACACTGCAACTCCTTTATTGCACCAGGGTTCTAGAGGTGTGTTGCTCTCTGCAGGGGCTGATCAAGAGGTAGCTCAGGCAGAGATTGTGCAGGAAGAAACTGATGCCACCTCCCCTGCCCCTACTCCCCATCCTCAACAGTTTCTGAATCAATAATGTTATTCTAAGGTTAGAGAAGGGAAAAGAGAGAAGATATTCATTCTGACTTTCTTCTCCTCATTGAGCATGTGTTGAGTTTTCCCTTCAAGTCCTTTCAAGTAGCAGCACATTTAATCGTTCATCTCACTCTTGCCTTCTTTCCCAATTGTCTTTAACAGCATCCTATTTCAACTCTTGGGACTGCCTTGTGAATGCTGCCCCAAGTCTAGAAGTCTAGAAAGGTTTGAAATAAGTTGAACAATGAATAGATATTCGATAAAATTTCTAAAGTGTGCACTGACATTTTAGGAGGAGGCAAAGTGGAGAAAAAATCAACTGCAATAACTACAAAATATCAAATGCCATCGAATCTGGTCATGCCATCGCCCTTCATTAGATTACAGCTATTGTGCTTGTGTGTGCTCTCTCTCCTCTCTTCCTCAATACTTCTGTCTTTCCCTCCTCTCCCTCCTTCTCTCTCTCTCTCTCTCTCACACACACACACACACACACACACACACACACACACACACACACAGCCTTCTGGCTGGCCCATAAGTCTTTTCTTAGACATGAGCTATGTACCTGGTCAAGGTGACAGTCACATCCATGCTGGGGGAGTGTGACCCTGGGAGCACCATTAAAGAAAGCAAAAGTCAATAGGGGAAGCCTATGTCTTTCTGGAAGGACCTCCCTTAGGCCAGAGGACTGCTATAAAAACAACTACACAGCAAACAGGGCCTCAAACCGTCAGTTAAAGTATTTGTGGCTAATGTGAGATTAAAAATGAGTAACTTTTGTGGGCTTGGTTTGTTGGTGTTTTTGAAATCTGCTGGAGCTGGGAATGGGTTAGAGAGGGCGATTATGGGATATTTTGTAGATAACTTTCAAAAGAGGACAGATTTGCCTCTGTTCATGATCAATTCATTGAATCCTTTCCTGATAATCCTCAGCTGACCAAGAGAAAACAAGGCTTTTCTTCCCTGCAATCCTGCTCAGCATTGCTTCAGAAGCCAAGGCTCTCATGCCCCTATCACCACAAATGGGGCTATTTTGCTGTCCCCCCCAGTCTGCACCAACTGGTAACACCCTCCCTGCCCCCTTTCTAGTCTTCTCCAGTGACTAGGACGTGGGCAGGCTTGGTCTTGGAGTCCCAGGGCCCAGTGACTTGTCCTGTGAGCTAAGTCACAGTGAAAAAGTACAAGGTTAGGCTTCTAGGTTTGGGGAACAGAGAAACAATGGCCTGGATTCATTTTCATCCTTCCCATGGGAGTTAAGTTGTGAAATAAGAAGCAAATAAGAATCACTCAGGATTATGTTTACACCTAGAGAAAACCCTTCTCCAACAACGGTCTGGGAGGTGGGATCCCAGCCTGGGCTGAAAGAGTCATGCCACACCTGGAACCATCCACAGCTCACTCCCACGGCAAACCAAGGGTTTCATGAGCATGCACATTCCTGGGTCCACCAGGGATGCTTAGGAAAGGGAAACCAGCTCAGTCAAACAGAATCTGGTACCAAATGAAAGAAGGAACTTAAACACAGAAGTTAGTTACAGCCAGCTGGAGGGGAGGGGGCTCTGCAGAGTGCAGGGGCCATCCATGAGCCCCCACTGAGCAGGCTACACTTCTCTAGCTACTCCCCTGGTCTTGTCTTCCTCATGGCCAGGAAACACACCCTGCTGTTCAAAGCACTGCTGGTCTACAGCCTCTCTAGTTAGCTGACCAGCCGCTCAGTCTCTCCCCACTTACCCCTGAAGACCTCCTTGGATAGCAAGTACCAAAACTTCAAATTCCAGGATGCTTAGCAAAAAACAAAGGAACAAAAGCCAGTTCCCACTAAAAAATCCTCAGGATAACCCTGGGTGCTCCCAAGAAACCTGGGGTGGGGGCAAGGAAGCAAACAACTGATACAATTAGTAAATTGATCAAACAACTGCGTTTCCCTTGGGGAGAAGAATCTAGGTTGGTGCCTAGGGAAGACATGTCCTTTCAGGCTCTGTGCTACATTGCAGGTCCTAAGAGACACATTGTAAGGAGGGTCCAGGGAGACCTCAGACTGTGACCTTGGGGAGCAGCAGATCTGATTTCCAGATTGCTAACTCTCCCCAACCAGAGGTGGGAGTTTCTTGGCAGAAGGCACAGGAGGCACAAAGAGAACCCTGGGGGTCAGCTCAGAGCTCATACAAAAATCTAAGCTTCATCTTTTCCTGCTCTTCCCATTCTCTTGTGAATCACCAGGCTTATGCCAGTAAAAGAACTCTCACATCCTGAGCGTGGCTGGGAGCATGGGTGCACTCATTGGGCCCCTCCATGCAAGCCTAGACATTTCCAGTTGCTTGATAGAAATACAGGAAATAGCCTTCCACATTGCCAGCCTTCTTTAGAGAAGTAATTGTGATCTGTCTCCCTGCAACCTTGCGGGTTCTAGCTCTCCAAAGGCAACTATGAAAATAAAACGGAGAAGGGGGTAGGGGCTAAAGGTGCCAAAGTATTGCTTTGGGAGTCAGGGACTCTGGAAAGCAAGACAAGAAGGCAGCCAGAGCAGGTGTGGTTAGGGATGCTGGAGCAAAGGTTAATTTGGCCAGTGCTGGGCCCAGGTGTGCGGTGGGTCTTGGGCAAAGTGAGGCTCTTGCCTTAGATTTTGTTCTTTCTTCATGGGCTCCACCTTTGTCCTCCAACCTCCAGCCAGACAGTCTTAGCCCAATGCCCCTGCTGCCCCTCAATGGCCAAGGGCCCTCCAGATATATTCTACCCAGAGGCCACATTTGTGAATGAAAGCCCCAAGCTGCTCTCTGGTTCCCAATGCTTTCAGGCACTATCCTTCTCTCCAAACAAAAAGCCGTTCTCTCACCTCAGAGCCAAAAATCTATGTGCCCTGGATGGTGACAATTAGCTTCTCTTGTTAATTTCATCAGTGTGGATGAAAAAGGATCACAAGCAGATCCCCCCTCACATACACACACAGTATACCAAGGTAACATAGAAACCTTGAGGTAGAACAGTCCATATAGATTAATCTACTCAATTTTACAGAAGAGGAAACTGAGGTATAAGGTGAAGCAATATGGTTTACAGTCCCGTGTGAAATGAGTGGCAGATCTGGGACTAGAATCCTGGTCACTTCGCCCCTGGGACAATCCACTTCCTCAGGTAAACTAAAAGCCCTCAACCACAGGAGAGGCTCATAGGTCATTTCAGCCTGGGCACAGTAAGGAAGTAGGTCGGCTAGGGAATTGTTTCAAACCTTCTCATCCTTTAATTACCTTCCTCCCTGCCATTACTCATCTGCCCCAAGAGGGGCACCTGGGTCTCTCAAGCTGCTGGGGATATGGGTTTTATGAAAAGAGGCATGGGCAGGGAAGGACAGGAAGTTTACCTATGGTCACCAAAGCAGGTTTGTGCACTCTGGAAAGAGCCATCCAAAGGAGAAGTTGGTCACATCCAATACTCTTCTGGATCGGAATCCAGGCACAGCTCTTGTCTCCATGCTCCAGGGGCTCTGTGACCGCCCAGCCCTGAACATTTTCTGTCACTCAATATTTAGTAAAGTGTAAATGTTTGAAAGGCAAAATCCATGCCTTCTGTTTATTTGTTCCAGCATTGCACAGTCTCCAATGTATGCTGCCCAACTGATTGACCCTTCAGGGTTTCGTTTACTAGTTTTGTGTGGACCCAAGGAAATCTAAAAGGAGCGTGGAAAGAATGCTTGCCTGAGAATCAAGACTCAACTTTGCCCAAAGCAGAATTCATTTCACCTGTTGAGGGGCACGCATGATCAAGGGGAGGGAACAAGCACTTCAATAGCCCCTCTTCCTATGGCCCAAGGACTGTGCTCAAGGCTTCTGCAAACAGTAGCTCATCTGATCCTGACTACAACCCTGAGAGGCAGGCACTATTATTGTCCTCATTTCATAGTTGAAGGAATTGAGATAAAAAGAGGTTAAGTGACTTACCCAGGGCACCCAACTAGAGTCTGGGGCTATATTTGAATTCAGGGATTTCCTGACTCTAAGTCCTCTACTGCACCGTGAGCTAACAAGACTCTTACAGAAAAACTTGGGGCAGGAGGAAGAGGAAGACAGAATTTCACATGTGTATGTCAGGGACTGGATAGCACAATAGTATATATATTCTCACAAAATGTTATATGAAGGAGCAGGTAGATGGTGCAGTAGTTAGAGCACCAGCCCTGAAATCAGGAGAACCTGAGTTCAAATGTGACCTCAGACACTAGCTATGTGACCCTGGGCAAGTCATTTAATGCTCCTCCTCCCAAAAATAAATGTTATCTATAACAATAAAAAGAAGCTGAGAGGCAAAGTAGCCAGGCCAAGAAATGAATGACCAGCAGAGGAGCCAAATGCATTAAAGATTTCAGAAAGGAGTCAGGCACTGAGTCCTGAGGTGAAGCATACCAGCTGTGCCAGCCAACCCCACAACTTTCCAAGACCAAGAAAGGACCTACTCTGCAGAAGGGCTGAAGGGAGATGAGAGACTGGCTCCCAAGACCAGAGCTCAGACGCCTAGGGCTCAGGGTCTCAGATTTCCCAGCTCTGCTGCAGAGTGTACCCATTAAATACCAAGATCTTCTGAGGAGTCTGGGATGAAGCCTTTTCAAAATGAATCTCAAGGGATTGGGATGGAGGGGCAATGGTGACCGCCTACCAACACCCCCCCACACACACACACATCAGGGCTTAGGATTACACACCTGCTGCTAAAACATTTGGCCAGTTTACTCGGTTCAAGGAGAATCCAAATGATGCCCCATGTTGAACATGATTCCACTAAAGAACCAGCTGAGTAGTGTTACACACAGACCACAGAGGAGCAGCAGCTGCTGCCCCGACTGTGGTACTTGACTCATGGGCAGCTCAGTTTATGAAGCAGATTGTGGACTCATTTATTAGAGAAGCAGATCGAGGGGAGGGGAGGAGGAGAAGGGACAAGCTTGAAAGGTCTCTCTCATTCGATGGAGAGATGCTTGAGGACAGGGACAATGTTTTTGCCTTTCTCTCTATCCCCAGCACTAGCATAGTTTCTGACACATAAAAAGTACATAATAAATTCTTAATTTCTGACTGTAAAAACCATTATATTGAATACTCCTTCCCCTTACATTTCAATATAGAACTATGTCCCCCCCCCAAAAAAAAAGGATTTTGGTCAAAAGAGCTAAAGGACTCCAAATAGGGGTGATGCCTAATAGCTCAAATCACACATTTAAAGGGCAGCCTCCAGTGCATCAGAACCAGACTGGGACAACTCTAGGCCCTTTGAGGCTTGACCTAAAAGAGCAGGAGCTCAGACACAGGGGCCCCAAAGTCGAGAACTTGATGGGCCATGTGTGGAGGAGCTCAGCACTCAACAGGTAAAACTTTGGAAGGCAATTTCAGTCCTTGCTAGACCTACCTATTCGAGTGCTAAAGAGCTATAATCCATACTGTACCTACCTTGCAGGAACCACAGAGCCCCACTACCCTGAGCATCAAGTGTGCTTGAGGGAAATAGCATTTTCTGTTTAAATAGTGTCCAGAATAATAATGTGTCAAGGTCTATCAATGTGGAATGCCCAGCATTGTTTTGTTTTTCATCTGGGAAAATAAAAGATCTTGATTAAAAGGAGGGATGGCAGTGGGACCAAACCCAGAATACCTTGGTTTAGCCTGCTCCACAAACACCCTCCCAGAGGATATAATATGGGGCCTTGGAGCTGTTTCCTGCTACCTGCAGGAGCCGCTTTTCAGGATGAAGAGAGGGATCTTTATAGAAAGGCAACTGGCCAGTGGCGGCTAGGTGGTGCAGTGAGTACAGCGTCGGCCCTGGAGTCAGAAGGACCTGAGTTCAGATCCGACCTCAGACACTTAAAGCACACACAAACAAAAACCTAGCCGTGTGACCTTGGGCAAGTTACTTAACCCCAATAGCCCTCCAAAAAGCAAAAAAAAAAAAAAAAAAGACAACTGGCGGCACCAGCCAATCACAGAAAACCAGGAAATGGGCTTCCAGGGACTATGAGAAGGGCATTCCTGACCCTCTGGGGAGCCCAGCATCAGAACAAAGGAGAGAGGTTTTATGCTCCCTGTCTCTTGAAGGACTTAAGTGAGAGGCAGATGCCCACTGGTCAGGGCATTGTAGAAGCCAAGCCTGCAACGCTAATGTCCCTTTGGAACCTCAGATTTTACCCCCCCCTCCAACTCCTGATTTCCAAATGCTTACAATTCCTCTGGATTATTTTCGCTTCGATTCAATAAACATTTGTTAAGTGCCAGTCATTGAGTTAAGGACTGGGGATAGAAATAATGAAAAGTAACAGCTTGTGCCATCAAACAGCTTACAATCTAACAAGGGGAAGGTGGGGGGGGGGTGGTTGGGAACCACAGGGCATGGCCAACCAGGCTTACCTGGTAAGGGAGGCATGGTGTTTGGTGGAGCTGGAGCCAAACAGAACTTCTGATGAAAAATGGAATTGCCCAGAAGCCTAGGAGCCTCCTATAAAGGAAGGCTTTGGTAGGAATTTGGCGCCCCTGCCTCCAATGCTCCAATCAGAGAGGAGAAACAACTGAATGTGAGCTGAGAAGGTGTAGAGCATCAAAACCTGAGTCAATCTGCAGCATGATGAGAATTCAGGTAATCAGTGGGGGTGGAGGGATAGTGTTCTTGGAGTGGAAACCAAGCAGAGCTGCTGAAGGAAAATGGAGATGAGTGGACAGAGACCACTGACCCCACTGTCTATCTATTCACTGCTGCCATTCCTTCTGGCACAGAACATTCAGTCATGGACAAAAGTGAGCTGGTGAAGAAGGCCAACTTGACGGAGCAGGCTGAGAGATCTAATGCCATGGCAGCCTGCATGAAGTCTATAATTGAGCAAGGGGCTGAATTATCCATTGAGGAACGGAATCTTCTCTCTGCTGCTTATCCAAATGCCCTAGAGTCCTGAAAGTCAACTTGGAGGGTTGTGTCAAGTATTGAGCAAAAGACAGAAGGTGCCAAGAAAAAAAACAACACATGGCCTGGAGCAATCTAAGAGATGTCTGCAATGATGCACTGTCTCTATTGGAAAAGTTCTTAATTCCTAGAGCTCCACAAGCAGAAAGCAAATTTTCTATTTGAAAATGAAAAGAGACTACACCATTATTTTGCTGAGGTTGCTGCTGATGATGACAAGAAAGGAATAGTATATCAATCACAAAAAGAATATCAAGAAGCCTTTGAAATCAGCAAAAAAAAAAGATGCAACCAACGTATTCTAAAAAATCGGGTCTGTGCTCTATTATGAGATCCTGAACTCTCCAGAGAAAGCCTACCCCCTTGCAATGACAGCTTTTGATGAACCACTGCTGAACTTGATACAGCAAGTGAAGAATTACACAAAGACAGCACACTAATAATGCAATTACGGAGAGACAACTTGACATTGTGGACATCAGACACCCAAGGAGCTGAAGCGGAAGTGGGAGAGGGAAGGGAGAGTTAAGCAGCCTTCCAACTTTTCTCTGACGAATTCTAAATGTACACAGTACACCATTTGTCATCCATGTTCTCCCCAAAATATTCACTATTTCTGACAGGTTTATGTTACTTCTGTTTGGATTTCTATATTTCCCATGTGGTTTGTGTGTTTAATATTAGGGGAATGGGACTAATTAACATTTGGGGAGCTCTCTGTTCTCATATGAGGTAGACAATTTGGGGATGTAGAATTTTCGTACACATTTTACAGGTTTGGCATAGTACTCTGTATACTTCCATAAGGCCAGCATTAAAACAGTTTTCATGATTAAGCAAAGAAAACTACCTCCATGTTGACTGTCATGATAGGGGGATAAATGGATAATTGGTTCCAGACACAAGTGTGGTTATTGTGGATACTTTAGGATTAAAGCACTCATGGCTGTGGTAGAAACAGATATCTCACAGATATTACATGTCATTCCATGTGTAGCTGTGGAATATACAACTACATTGTGTAACCCTTTGTGGTTTCAGCTGCAAAAGTGTTCCTTAAGGAAGAATGTGTGAATAAATAAGAGATAGAGAAGTGCAAAATAATAATTTTTTATTTTTTTAAACAAATGCTTTATTAACTTCTGTTTTACATCATTCATTTCTGCCAGATTTTGAGTTACAATTATTTCCCCCCCGTTATTCCCCTACCCAACCTCCCAGAATAGCAGTCCCACAAGATATTGCTTCCTCCAATCTGCTCTCTCCCATACCTTCTCCCATACCCCCATCGACTTTTCCATTAGAGGAAGGTAAATCTTTGTGTCCCAATGCCTGCACATCTTATCTCCCTATTACAAGCAAAAGAGTATTAATAATAGTATTTATATATATTTGAAACATTTAATGTTACGACCTTGAATTTCAGATCCATTTCCTTCCTCCCTTGTCACCCATTCCTTCTTGGGATATAAGTAATTCAGTATATGTTGTACATGTCTAGCTATGCAAAACATTATCATAGTAGATATGTTGTACAAGGCTGCTTATAATTCCCTCCCACTCATCCCACCCCCGACCTGGTCCATTCCCTATATGATCCTGTCCCTCTTCTATAGTGGGTCCTTCCAACCTCCCCTCCCCCCAAGGATGCCCTCCCATTCATCATCCCTCCTCTCATCCCCCTTCCCCCTATTCTGCTGCAGGTTGAGATATCCCATTTAGTATGTATATCATTCTCTCCCTGAACCAAATTCAATGAGAATGTGGATTTGCCTTTTTTTTTCCCTTCCTATTCTCTCCCTCCCTTGCAACCACTTCCCCTTGCTTCTTCTACATGAGATAGTTTACCCTACCCTGTCTTTCCCCATCTCCTCTTGCCACTTTTCTCTCTCACCTCATAATTTCATCCCTTGAGTATTCTCCCTTCCCAACAAATTCAACCTATGCCCTCTATCCATATATAACTGTAACCATATACACACACATTCACATATGTATTCATATGACCACACACTCTTCTTCCATTATTTTCATAGTGAGAAAGATATCATCAGTCACAGATATTACTTTTCCATATAGGAATGTAAATGGTTCAACTTTGATAAGTTCCTTTTGATTTCTTTTCCCTGATTACCTTCTCAGGCATCTCTTGCCTCTTGTGTCTGGATGTCAAATTTTCTATTCAATTCTGGTTTTTTCCTCAAGAATGCTTGAAAGTCCTCTATTCCACTGAATGACCATATTTTCCCCTGAAACAAAATACTCAGTTTTGCTGGGTAGGTGACCCTTAGGTTCATTCTCAGTTCTTTTGCCCTCTGGAATATCATATTCCATGGCCTTTGATCCCTCAGTGTAGAAGCTGCCAGGTCCTGGGCTATTCTGATTGTGTTTCCACAATATTGAAATTGTTTCTTCCTGAGTGCTTGAAGTATTTTGTCCTTGATCTGGGGATTCTGGAACCTGGCTATAATATTCCTGGGAGTTTTCTTTTTGGGATCTTTTTCAGGAGGTGATCAGTGGATTCTTTCAACCTCTATTTTGCCCTCTGCATCTAGAACATCAGGGCAGTTTTCCTTGAGAATTTTTTGAAGGGTGATTTCTAGGTTCTTTCTTTGATCATGGCTTTCAGGTAGTCCAATAATTGTTAAATTGTCTCTCCTGGATCTATTTTCCAGGTCAGTGGTTTTTCCCATGAGATATTTCACATTGCCTTCTAATCTTTCGTTTGTTTGGATCTGCTTAACAGCATCTTGATTTCTCATAAAGTCATTAGCTTCCATTTGCTCCAGTCTAACTCTGAAGGAATGAATCTCCTCAGTGAACTTTTGAGATTCTTTTTCCATCTGGCAAATTCGACTTTTTAAGGCATTCTTCTCCTCATTGCCTTTTTGGGCCTCCTTTGCCATTTGAGTTAGTCTATTTTTTAAGGTGTTGTTTTCTCAGTCAGGCTGTTGACCCTCATTTCATACTTTTCCTGCATCCTTCTCATTTCTCTTTCCAATTTTTCTTCCACTTCTCTTATTTGATTTTTAAAGTCCTTCTTAAGGTCCTCTATGGCCTGCAACCCGCTCATGTTTTCCCCTGGGGCTTTTGGAGCAGGACTTCTGACCTCACAGTCCTTTTCCCGCTCTATGCCCCCAAAATAGGAGTCTAGGGTTGCATTTTTCTGTTCCTTTGCCTTGGCATGTTGCCACTTAATTACTTGACTTTTGGGCTTGTTGCCACACTATGGCTTTAAGGCCAGATAGAGGAATTTTCATCCCGAACGTGTGGGGGGCGCTCGTTCTGGCAAGTGTTAAACCCACCCACGACTTCCCACCCTAGATCACAATCCAGATCCAGGGAGGTTAAAGCAACAACTACCCAAGACTGATCGCTGGATCTCCCTACAATTAATTGCAGGCCAGGGGCTAGATTTGCTTGAAAACTACAAAATGGCATGTCTCCTCAGAGGCTTCTAGCCCCCAGGGGAGGGAGCCGACGCATTCCCCCAAATACAGGTCCCAAAATCCATAGGACACTAACCTCTTACTTTGTCCTAGGCATGTCTATGTTGATAATTCTGGAGTCGCCACAGCTGCTGGTGTTCTGGGATTCCTCCAGCCAGCTGCTGGCCCTGCTGCCCTGGGGCTAAAACCTTGGCTCACGCGGACCTAGGCTGGGCTCGGCTCCCTGCGCTCTGTGCATTTTGCGCTGCCAGGTCCCAGACCGCTGAGCTGGTCCTTCCTGCAGGGCTGCTGGGCTGTCCTCAGCGGGAGGTTAGCTTCTCTGTGTCGTTCTGTGGGTGCTGGGGCTCCAGAAGTTGTTCAGAGTCCCCTTTTACATAGTTTGGGGGGAATCTGGGGGCAGAGTGGCTTGGATGAGCTCTTTCTACTCTGCCATCTTGGCTCCGCCCCCAAAATAATAATTTTTATGACATTAAATTTTAACGTTTTTGTACAAACAACTAATTCAACCAAGATTAGAAGGAAAACAAATATGGGAAACATTTACAGCAAATGTTTCTGATAAAGGCCTCATTTCTCAAATATATAAAGAATTGAGTCAAATTTTTAAGAATATAAATCAGTCCCCACTCAGTAAATGGTCAAAGCATATGACCAGAAAGTTTTCGTATGAAGGAATTAAAACTATCTACAGTCATATGAAAAAAATGTTCTAAACCATTATTCATTAGAGAAATGAAAATTAAAACAACTCTGAGGTACCACATTACACCTATCAGATGGGCTAATATGACAGAAAAGGAAAATGATAAATGTTGGAAAAGATATAAGGTAATTGGGACACTAACGTGTTGTTGGTAAAGTTGTGAACTGATACAACCATTCTGGAGAGCAATTTAGAATTATGCTTAAAGGGTTATAAAACTGTGTATGCCCTTTGATCCAGTAATACCACTTCTAGGTCTATATCCCAAAGAGATAATATAAAGGGGGCAAGCATCCACATGTACAAAAATATGTATAGCAGCTCTTTTTGTGGTGGTCAAGAACTGGAATTTGAGGGGATGCCATCAATTGGGGAATGACTGAACAAGGTGTGGTATATGAATGTAACAGGATACTATTATTCCATAAGAAATGATGAGCAGGTTGACTTCAGAAAAACCTGGAAAGACTTACATGATCTGATGCTAAGTGAAGTAAGCAGAACCAGAAGAATGCCATATACAGTAACAGCAACATTGGGCAATGATCAACTATGATTGACTTAGTTCTTCTCAGCAATACAATAATCCAAGACAATTCCAAAACACTCATAATGGAAAATGCTATCCACATCCAGAGAAAGAAATCTGGAATCTGAATGCAGATCAAAGCATATGATTTTTGCTTTCTTGTTTGTTTTTTTGTGGCTTTTTCCTTTTGTTTCTTCTTCCACAACATGATTAATGTGGAAATATGTTTAACATGATTGCACATGTATAACCTGTATCAGATTCTCACCATCTTGAGAGAGGGAGGAGGTAGAGGGAGAGAGAAAAAAAATTGAACCCAAAGTGCATGAGATTGAAAGTTAAAAACAAACCTTGCGTACTAATGGAAAAGAAGTTTAAAAACTATTTACCAAGAAAAAGTGTTTCTTAATGAATTTTAACCCAGTCAGCTTACTCTGGAGAAGGGCAGAAACAGTTCACATTCCATTATTTGTAAACTTACCTGATGTTCACTTTTATTATTTTTACTACACTAATTTTATTTGTGTCTGAGTGGCTCAGCCAACCTAAGAACAAATGTGCAAGTAAAGATGGAGTAATGAATTGCTTGATATTCATAAAGTCACTGTATATCAAGTACAACAATAAAACCAAAAACGCCATGTATTTAACTTTTTTTAGGTTTTTGCTTTTGTGATTTTTTGCTACTTGTCTAATATGCATGTGTTATAAAACAATTAGTGGGCAATAACCTCAGATTACTGCTAGCTTTCTTTAATGTCTTATGAAATTTTCATGAACCACCCAAGCATAATGGTTAAGACCATGTGTTGATGTAAGTAGTATAAAAGTTTTCTGAATGGACTTGGCAAGTACTTTATCTAAAGCTTTTCATATAAATCAAATCTTTAGTTGTGAAACTCCTCTAAAGGAAATTGTACATTTTGAAGCTTTATTTCCCAGTTGGTAGTTATATAATGGGCTTAAAGAACAAGCTTAAGTATAAAATTATCAAATGGCTATAGTTTCACATCTTTCACATTGTTCCAAACATTACTCCTCTCTCCACACCCTGATTTTCAGATTCTTTTTTCAAACAAAGGTAGCAATCTGGATAAAATCACGTTTCACTTAAAATTTTTGGTATGGCATTTTTCTAACTTCCCAAAGCTACAAGTCTCATGGGCTGTGGTGACATTGGTTAACTCTCAGATTTGTGCTTCCAGTCCCTCTCTCTGTTGCTATTTGTATAGCCTGTCTTGGATTGTAATCCCATATTTATTTCAATTTGTCAGGAGTGGGTGTGTTGTGTAGGGAAATCTAGCATGCTGTTTCTGGCTTCAGTATCTGAGGTTTCTTTCTTGCTTTACTTGTACCCCACAAACTTCATGCCTCTAACTCTTTTTCCTATAGGAAATCTTCCCTTAATTTAGTGACATAGTGGCTTTTTTTCAGTCTCACTCTAAGCCTTGCCCCCAGTGGTCTGTTATTGTCACCTTAATCTCTTCCCCTAACCCAATTCTCTCACCAAGGGTTAGTGGGCTGTTATAGCCAAAGCTCATACTGCAAAATCTTCCTCTCATTACCCTTGGAGAAAACACCAAAGACAAAAAAACTACTTGAAGAGGGAGGTGTATTTTTTGTTATAGAATGAAAGCTCCTGGAGGGCAGGGACAATGTTTTTCTGTATGTTATATTGTGCCTGGTGCACTGTAAATGCTCAATAAATATTGATTGGGGGGGTGGGGAGTGAACCAAGCACCTTCCATAGAGCCACGCCTGTTTTATTTGTAAAAAGTAAACTGAAGCACTTTTTCAAAAATATCCTTTGTCCATTGCAATCTGTGGATTTCACATTCCAGGAAATATTCTCCTCTGAGGGCTATTGAGCAGGACCAGGGAGAGTAGGGATGGGTGCCAGGACACAGCCCTCACCTCTCCATTGTCTTACCTTCTCTGATGGGGAGAAAAGCCAGTTACAGCCCCCATGTTGAGCCTCCTTTTCCATGATCAGTTAAAGAAAGCTGAACAAATGCTGCCTTTTATATCAAAAGTCAATTTTCATTTTACTTACCAGCACAATGTTCACATTATCCCAGTGCAAGCTTGAGGGCTTCCCTCTCTGGCAGTGGGAGAGTTTGTGCTGTGGGAATCAAACCAGTGTTACAGGAGAAGTCTTGGGTCAAGGTCCCATCACCCTGACTAAATGAGTAACAGAATAAGCATAGCCCCCCAGGGAAAGATCAAAGCTAGGAAGAACTGTCCCTGGAGAACCCCAGGAAAACTGACAGATTTCTGCCAGTGCACATCCCCAGTGACTATAGTGGCCAAGGCCACAGAAAACAAAAGCTAGGGAATTTCAGCAAACCCCCCATGAAACCAAACCATGCCTTTAAAAGAAGATAAAACCAGTTCAGGTCTCGGAAAAGTCTGAGACAAGAGGACTTTGGTCTTGTTTTCAACTGAGGTCCAAGTGGGGGGGCTGCACAACATCTCAGAAAGGGTTTGACCTCATGTTATGAGAGTAGTACTACACTTGGAAGCCAACACTACAATAAGCATTTATTAGGCACCTCCTGTGTACTGCTGTACTCAAAGCTATGGGTAGTATGCCATTTAGATGTAACAGACCCCTGCTCAAAAGGCTTCTTAATAAAACACCTACTATGTGCTAGTCACTGTGCTAAGCACTTTACAAATATTATCTCATTTGGTTCTCCCAATCCCGAGGGGCAAGTGTTATTACTATTCCTGTCATATAGTGGAGGAAAGCAAAGCAAATAGGGGTTGAGTGACTTGCCCAGGGTCACATAGATGGTAAGTATCTAAGGCTAGATTTAGATTCAAACTCAGTTCTTAATGGCTCCAAGCCCGCTGCACCACCAGATGCCATGACATCTCCAATCCCCAGTACTGTCGGTGATAACCACATTAGAGGTGCACAAGCCAAAGCCAGGTGAGGGCCTCTTGGAGGCAGCACTGGGTAATGGAAGGAAAAGGAGATTTCAATTGGAAGGCCCCCAGGTAAGACCTGCTGCTTGGAGGCTGGGACCCAGGCAAGGCCTTTTTCCTCCCTTCCATGATGATGGAATGGTCAGGCTCCAGGGTAGCAGGGATTAAGACCCCCCACACACATTTAAAGTTTTCAAGAAACATTACAGATACAAGGGTATCTGGCCAGTAGGCTGGAGCTCCCTGAGGGCAGAGATGAGGGTTTAGTCTTTTGTTTTCCACTCTCAGAACACTTCACAGTGCCTGGCATTTTTTGATACAACTACTGTCTATGGCAGATGCTAAAGATCTTAAGTCACAATTAAGACCAGAGGAAACTAAGGAACAAAGTGGAGATTGTGTCTAGATTGAGCATTAAAGGGTGAGCAGAAAGAATGCAGCAGACAGCAGTGGAGAGGAAGGACATTCCCATCTGAGCAAACACATTAGAGAATGAAGGTGGATAGGGCCTAGTGGACAGAGGGAGGCCCAGTAGGCTGAAGCTCCTAGTGCAGGCATGGAATCAAGCAATCAGTCAACAACCATTATTAAGCATCAGAAACAGAGGCAAAGATGTAAAAAGTCCCTTTTCTCAGGGAACTTACAATCTAAGTTTGTAGATTGTACAAACTGGGGGGGGGTGCAAACAAATACATAGAAAATGAGCTCTATACATGATAAACAGGGCAAAATTAACAGAGGGGAGGCGCTGGAATTAAGAAGGGTTAAGGCAGGCTTCCCTTAGGAAGGGGGGACTTTAGCTGGGACTTAAAGGAAGCCAAGGAGGTTAATAGTTAGAGTCGAAGAGGAAGAGCATTCCAGTCATGGGAGACAGAGAGTTCCTGGAGTGAAGAGATAGAGTTCATGGAAAAGCCAGGAAACCAGTGTCACTGGATCCAAGAGGACGTGTTAGAGGGGGTAAATGCTAAACAGAGCATGTTTTATTTGACCCTGGAGACTACAAGGAGCCACTGGATTTGGATGAGTGACATGGTTGTACCTGTGCTTTAGGAAAATCACTTTAGTGGCTGAATGAAGAATGAATTGCAAAGGGGAGAGACTTAAGGAAGACAGACCCTGCCCCCGCCCCAGCAGCCATTACAATAAACCAGGCAGGACTGATAAGGGTCTGCACCAGGGTGGGTGAAAGCCATAGGCTTTGGCAATAGTTAGATATGAGGCGTGACAGATAGCCAAGGGCCCAGGAGAACTTCTAGGCTGAAGCACAGGAGACTGGGAGGATGGTGTTGTCTTCTATGTTAATAGCAAGAAGTAGTGGGGAAGAATTAGGGGGGAAGTTAATGAGCTCCATTTTGAACATGGTGAGTTTAAGGTATCTGCTGGACATCCAGTTCAAGTTGTTTGAAAGGCAATTGGAGATTTGAGATTGGAGGTTAGCAGAGAGGTTAGGGCGAGATAGGTAGATTTAAGAATTATCTCAAATTATCATATCAGAGATGAAAACTAAATCCATGGTTGTTGATCAAATCACCAAATGAAGTGTCAGAGAAGAGAAGAAGGCTCAGGACAGAGCCCTGATGGTTACCTATCGGTAGAGGTTGTGATCTGGAAGAGGATCCAGCAAAGGGGAGAGAGAGGAGTGGGAGGAGAGGCAGGAAGAGAACCAGGATCTCAAAAAGGCTGATCTTCTTCTCAAACCCCTATCACTCCCCCCCCACCAAATATGGTGTAATCTTTTCAAACTCCTTATACAAAATCCCTCACCAGGGAGTCTTTGATGTAATCCCAGGTTCCTTCTTTCAATGGACATTCTAAATGAGCTAATGGTTCACAAGGTACTAGATAAGTGATAAGTGATGTGGGTAAGAATGATTCTGAGGCCCTTTAAGATGAGAAAGCATCTGCCAAATTACCCTAGAATGTGTACTCTAAGCTCAGCTGGCTTTTAGTGGCAATCATATTTTAGTGTATTCTAATTTCCTGGAAAAGTGGAAATTTCCATATGGTCCATATGATAAGGCTCTATTAAGCAGACTTCCGATTAACAAAGGCATTCCCTCCTTACAATTACAGGTAATGGTGTTTATGCAGATTTTTAAATCCGATGTTAATTAGGAAAGTGATTATCAGAAGATATGACAGATATTGGAAAAACAGACATCCTAAATAAACCTGATGGTAAACAATGTAGGGAAAAGGATTCACATCAAAAATGTGAAGCTGGGGATTCTGTGGGATGGGCTAACAGCTGTGATGAGAACCATCATTTATATAGCACCTAAGGCTTATAAAATGCTTTGCAAATGTTATCTCTTATTACTCTCTTAACTACCCTTGGAGGTAGTTGGGGAAATCAAAGCAGACATACCTAGGGCAGACAGCTAGTTAGTGTCTGAGGCCAGATTGAAACTCAGACCTTTTGTGAGTTCTAGGACTCCCAGACTCCAAATCCAATGTTCTATCTACTGCACCTCATGGATTTCAAATTGAGAGGGATCTTCATTATCACTGAATACAACTGCTTCATTCTATAGAGGCCCCTGGAGGTGAAATGAGCCACTGAACCTGATTCAATTAATAAGGAGCAGAGCAGTGGGTCATAGTCAGAGCTCTGGCCAACATCCCCTGCTCATGTCACGCGCCCCCCCTTCCTCATTTGGACACGTCCCACAGACCATTGAAGGCTATTTCATTCCCACTTCTAAAATCCCCAAAATACTGAGCAGTGTTTGGGGACATTTTATTTGCTGCCAAAATGTACTCACTTTAATGCATACACAAATCTCGATATACATACACACAGAAGCATGCTTTTTGTCCAGACACAAGGAGGTATTTGATTAAATTAAAGATTGGTTCTTTAAATCAAGGAGAAGAGACTACTCCCTTATTCCTGGATGGGTAATCAATCAGTCTACTGAATTCATTCAGCTGGGGAGGTCATAGAGTCAAGTACTTCAGAGGATTTCAAAAGGGGGATGAATAATTTCATGCCCAATAATCACATCGGTAGCTCTCCCGTTGAGATAATAGTCCCATGTTGTGTGTAGAGATCCATGCTGTTCAGCAGCAGGATCATGGAAGACTCCCAGGGCAGTGGGGTTCAGGTTGGATTTGATCTGGGGGTGGAGAAGGGACAACGTCTTCCATCCAAAGCATGAGCCATTTTCCACTATCAGCAACAAGCAAGCAGAAAGTATTTTCAATTCTGCATTAAAGGATCAGCTATCTCCCCTTTCCTGCCCCCGAATGATCTGAACACCTTGCATGTGCCATAGCCTATGAATGAGATTTCATCTCTCAGATGCTAAGCCATATAAACCTGACTAATCCTGCCATTTTTCAAGGGATCTGAGATCTCAGTGCTGAGGACATTCCTGCTGATTAATTGGTTGGTATAGATCATTGATTCCACAACTCCTGTGAAGTTGTTGCCCATGCCTTTCTATAAATCCTCCCAAAAGGACCCACACAATGGACTGGAAGCCGACTCTGGTCTCTCTCATGCTCTCTCATCAAGACAGCCTTCCCATTGTCCATTCTTTATCCTATATCTTGATGAATGGCTGACCCACCTCTCCATGTCCAGCCACATGTGCTTTAGGTGATTTCTCACACCCAGATTATCATTGGTATTAAATTGACTCACACTTGTTGAGAATGCTCCCATTGCCCTTTGATTATATAAATATATATATATATATATATATAAATATATATATATATATATATATATATATATATTAAACATGCTTCCAGTATGGTTTAATTGGCCAACCCAAAGTATATGCTAATTCAACAAAAGCCCAACTGTGGAGATAATTCTCCAGAAGCCTCCCAGAGACTAAGGATGAACTCTAAGCTCTGTGTGTGGCCTACTGATCATCCAAAATCCCTGGGTAGCCTTTAATTTGATCCTGTTTTGACTAAAATGAAGGTCCAGATGTGACTGAAGTGAGTCAGTCAATAAGAATTTGTTAACTGCCTACTATGTCCCATGGATTGTGTGTGGGGATGCAATGGAAAGCAAAAGCATGGTTCCTGCCCTCAAGGATCTCACCTTCTATGGGAGAAGACAACTGGTAAATAGCTAGTTACACAAAAGATATGCTCAGAGTAAATGAATCTGAATGCAGATGGTGCTAGAAGTTGGGAGGCAGGAAATTTTGGGAAAGGCCTCCTACAAAAGGCCAGATTTGAACTGAGTCTTGAGGGAAGTTAGGAAAACTAAGAGGCAGAGTTTCCAGGCACAGGCCCATAGATTACTAGCCTAGAATCATGCCTGCAGGACAACCCCCGAAATGGCTTATCACTATCACAAGAAGAGAAACAGCCTCATCTTCAGTGAAGCATGCAGGGCCCCCACTTATAGATGAGGAAACTAAGTCCCAGTGAAGTGGTGACCTGCTCACTTTCAAATACTGACAAACGCTGAAGTTGGCACTTGGACCCCAGCCTCAGTCATCTCAGCCTCCCCTCACTCTGGGCAGGTTCTACTCTCTGATTGCTGGGAGGCCTGGGTTGCTCCAAAGTATACTAAGTGAAGTCTAGCCTCCTCGGTGGTCAACATATCTGATCCCTGAAAACGTCGATAGGTCTGTCATCTCAGCAATAAGGGAAATCCCTCTGAAGGGGCAGATCTCAAGCCATTCAGGCCTCTTTATCCTGTGAAGTCCTGGTCCTTAGCCTGAGGCCTGGATTCCATAATGCACAGAGGCTGGGCAGGCATCAACTGTTCAATAACCCTTCACTGCTTTTGAGTTGACAGACATCAGATTGCCCAATAGTTTCCCATGGGAAAATTAAATTCATTTAAAATAGCAACTGGGACAAAACCTTGAAGAATACACTGTAGTGACCAGGTTGGCCTTGTCAGGAAGCTCCCTGGATGATTTATTTCTTCTGAATATATGATTGGAAATGAGGGGACGTCAGGTGGCCAGTTGTGACTGTAGCCATTGGCAGAGCTGTAGAAAGGAGGGGCTGGGAGCTGAATGCACCATCCCAGGGTCACAGAAGTATACTCCATCCATCACTTTTCTGACCAATCCATTCATTTGCAATTTATTTTCTCTTTAGCAGGAAATAATTTCTCTTCTACCAAAATTCCCCTTCAGGCCTTATCATGGCCTGGAGCTGACCTTGGGCTCTCTAAGACTGTGCCCATAGAATATAAGCTCTGGCAAAGTCTTCCAAGATACAGTGGCTACAAGGATGGACCAGGAAGTGGCCTGTGTGCCTATCAATGACAATCTGGCTGTTCAAAGCCTCCAGTGAAAGGAAGGCACAGAAAATGCTGTTTTGTTTGAACCAAGTAACCCACAAAGGCCCTTTCTTGAGATGTTAAAAGGCTGCCCACATTGGCAAAACCAGGAAGCCCACAAGCCAAAGCACAGTTAAACACATTTTTAAATACTCAATTCAGATACTGTTTTCAGACTATTTAGGAAAAATACAAAGGGATACGCTGGTGCCATCCTTTTTGGAGGAGACTGCACTTAAAACAACTGATCAGTCAGTGGAGAAAGAAAGACTTTTAATATTGGATATAAAGGCAAATACCCGCACTTGAAGGAGACAGCTCATCTGAGACAATCAGACACCATGGACCATTTCCAGGATGATCTCAAATGCCAAAGCCTCTCAACCAGCCAAATTGAACTACCTGCAAATAAACAAGATGAACTACTATTAGTCAAAGAAACTCCCGTCCATAGGGAAGATTTAGGTAGGATCCAGTCCCTTTGGTTTAAGCTAAACCATACAGTGAGTCTCCCAGCTCCCATAAAGTGGGAAACCCGGGAATTGAAACCAGTGTCATTGTGGTCCACCTCCAAGCCCCAGACTTGCCCAAATTTAACAGATCTCTACCTTCCACTCTTCCACTAGAATGGTGACATTAGGCCCTGGTCTCAAGAGTTAATAGCCTGGAGTGATGCCCTACCCAAACTCCCCTCAGCTGCCTTCAGGTTAACAAGAGGTGCCTCTTATGTCTTTGCACCAGCACAAAGGAAGAAGTTTCCCCTGGTGTGAAGCCATGGTTTTACTCTCTTGTTGCCAAATTTCCTTGAAAGGAGCAAGTGGCTCCCCAGGGCCCCCAGTGTGTCTGGAGAGGGACTGCTAACTACATATTCCACTCCCCACAAACTACACGAGCTCAAAACAAAAGACAAATTTAGAATTTACCAGTCTCCTTACTTGATGGCATCTGTACAAGAGGGATCTAAACCCATAGACTGAGGCTAAGCCTGCAGGCTGTGAATTCCCCACTCCTGCTTTGGTCACCAAAGAATGACATTATGTATTTATTTTTTGCTAAAGTAAGACCTGTAATTGAATTCCCCATTTGAAAGAGGGGGTGGTGGGTGAAAATTCAATGTTCATTAGCACACATCTCCCATCAGTCCCTGATTCACTCTCAGAATAACACATTGAGTTATCCCTTGTTAAATTCATCATTTTTCATTAGAAGAATGATGGGGTTGGTCAAAGGTAATGGCTCAAGAGTGGTACACAATTAACACTGTGTGAAATGAACTTCAGCACGGCCTAGATAGATGGCTTCCAGTGGGGAACACTTACTTCAGGCTGTACATGTTGGGGAGAAGGGGCTTGTTGGAGACAAGCTCCCATTTCTGTCTGTAGCATGGATTGGTGAAAGTGTTCTCTCCCCATGGCATCGAGCACAACAGATTATTGGCAATCCCATTGCTCAAATTGATTCTTGTGCTGATCAGTAGTGATTCTTGGGCTGAGCAGTATGGACCAAGAAAAGACAGAAACCAGGACCTATCATAAAGTCAGTGACAAGGCCAGAACTGACGCTTCCCACTCCAGTGCTGTCCCCTTAACACTCTGGGTTCCCATCCAGTAAAGATGGAGGCTTCGGGTGAGATGGCTGGGACCCAGCCTGACCTGCCCATCTTCTAATTGCACCAATATAACTATACAGGACATGAAAATCATCTTGATCCCACCCAGCTGATGGGCCAGATGGGAATGGGCTGAGGGTCTTCTGTGCAATAGTGAGCCAGAACACTCCCAGCATTTTATCAGTCATCCTTCATTTGTTTGTTCATTTGTCATTTGTGTTCATTTACTGTAATACCAGCAACAGTAAACACTCAGAGAAAAACAAAATGCAAACTGACAATAACCCAAGAATTTGGGTGAACATTCAGAATGGGTTGAACTGATCAGGGTCTTAGGATTTCCCTTAAAGCTTAAAGGGACCTTAGTCATCAGATCATAGGTCTGGGAGCAAAAAGGAAACCTTAGCACTAACAAGCTATTGGAATCATCAGAGCTGTCATCTGGAAGAGTCCTGCAAAGTGAATGAGTCCCATGGTACCAGGCGATAGAGTAGAGCTTGGGGCACCATGGAGAACAGCAAATCCAAATTTGCCAGATGGAAATGAATTGTCCCAGCTTACACAATCCCTAAATGACTGAGCAGCAGTGAGAACCCGGGTCTTCTAAAATCAGTGCCAGTTTGCCTGCCCTACCCCGCCAATGCCTTCATTTATCAAGTCTATAAACTAAGGCACAGAAAGATTACGTTATTTTACCAAGGTCAGAGAACTAAGCTAGACCCCAGGCAGAGGAGCCTCCCCCAGTCACTGGCAAGGCAAGAGTGGAGAACCACATCCTCAAGTGCAGCCTTTTGGCTGAGTCCAAGTTTTGCAGAACAAACCCTTCTATTAAGGGCATTTGTTCTGCGAGGTTTGGATTCAGTCAAAGGGCCACATTTGAGGACCAGAGGGCCACTTGTGACCTCCAGCCCACAGGCTCCCCACCCTGGCTCTAGTCTAAGACAAGGACTTAGAGGTGTTTTTGTTGTCTCCCCATGAGACTGTGAGCTCCTGGAGGGCAGAGACCATCTTTTGCCTTTTCTTTCTATTCCCAGCACTTAGCACAGAACAGGTGCCTAATAAATGCTTATGAATTGAATGCAGACAAGTGGACTACTTGTCTGTGGACTGATCCAGATATGAGCTATAGTCTACTTCCTATTGAGGGAGCAATGGCTCTCCATAGCTAGCCAAACAGATTCTCTCTGGGAATTTCCTCAAACCAGCTTAAATACCCCATAGAAGGTCTGACTGAACCAATGACAGCAATATGAGAATAAGCAGGACCTTGGAGAGTTCCAGAGCTCTGTATATACTAAAGTATACAGCAGAACTATCATAGAGTATCTTCATAGACTATAGGAGGATAGAAGGCCAAGGTTGGGCACTGTGCTGGGTCTTCTCTCTATTTTCCAAGACTACACCAAGCTTACCCTCAGAGGAGAACAGGACTCCATATTTATCTTTACATTGGCTCCAAATGATCCTTTGGTCAAGTTCAGTGTATTCAGTGCCATGCCTTCAAAATTTAAACTATGATGTTCGGCATCAATTTCTGGCCCTGATTCCCAAACCCAAATGCAAATTATACGTAAAAAACAAGCCACCTTAAACCTGCAATGGCCTCAGTACTCATTCCTCTGATGTCATCAAGCCACCTCTCAGCAGAATCAGGGGCATCATTGGGAGACTGTATCCCAGTCCCAACTCCTGAACCTTCTGTTGCTTGGAGAAGAAACAAAGAAATATGAACTCTCTTTACACTAGGGCCCCCTTTTCCCACTAATCTCTTCATTATGGTCACAGAAAATGTTTCAAATGTTTCACAGAAAGCATTTTCAAACCTTAGAAAAGCCAGAATCAGAGGGATTTTGTAGATAGATCTTGCCCCACTCCCCAAATCATAGCATCAGTGGCAGAAGTGAAGGCCAAGTCCAGATTTTCCAAGGATGCTTTATTTTCTGTGAATCTCTGCTTAAATAATGCTCTACCACATAGAATGATTTTACTTTGAAGGGTTTTGATGCTCATGACAGTGTGAGAGAGACAAAGAGACAGAGAGAGATAGAAACAAAGGCAGAGAGATCAAATTGAGGAGAGTTCAGCTTACTGCCATTAGGTAGAGCTTATATCATTCAAAAATCTCCACCAAATTTAGGTGCACTCAAGTGAGTGGCCTAAATAATATGTGCCAAATTTCCAAATGTACCTAAAAGAGGCCATAACTGTTCATAGGCAGAAAGGTGGCTCATAACCACTTTTGGTTTGTGTCTGTCAGAAGAAATAGAGATCAGGGGCCCACTGGCAGCTATAAGATCAGAAAAGTTTCCATAATCCTTCTCATGTCACTCTGCATTTCTACCACTTGTGACAAAAAAATTACATCGATTCAAGAGAACAGATGAAGGCATTCTAAAATGAGTGAGGGAGAGAAGGAAGGAGACAAAGAGGTAAGAAAGGAAAGAAGGGAAAGAGAAAGGGAAGAAGGGAGGAAGGAAGGAAATCTAAAACTAGGAAAATCTACAACTAGAAAATCTAAAATCTCAGACTAGGGAAAACTTTCATAAAAAGTGACAAGAGCCATTTAATTCACACCCAGTCTTCAGAGGCCAAATGCAGAATAGACTGTAAGTCAGAAAAAGAACTAGAAAAAAACAGCTCTTATGTAGCTGTTCATCACCCAGTGAACACAGATCACACTTAGTAATCTATGAAGCCTGGACCACCCATCACCTTCTCAGAGCATACATTTCCTCTAGCTCAAGCCTCAGTAACAACCCACTACCACTAAGTTGGTCACTCCACAGGCAGACTGACATCATGCATATTGAGACTCAGGAAGCCTATTATCTCGTCCTGACCTCTTGGTTCAATTAGATGGAAATCTAGTTTTTTACTTTAGGTAAGAGGTGATACCTGGTGCATTTCTTACTGCAGGTGATGGGAGGAGGGCACTAAAAGCCATGAGGTGTGGTACCTGGTCTCCAAAAAGATTTTTCTCCAACTAAATGGCCTGTTGCATCTTAGGCTCGACATGCCCAAGGCAGAATTCATCCTTGCCCTACCTTCCCTATCATTGTGAAGGGCACCACTAGCCTTCCAGTCACCCAGACCTCAAACTCAATGCCATGCTTGACTAGCTGTCCCTTCTCACTTCTCCATGTCCCATCGGTTGTCAAGTTTTGTCATATCTACTACTAGAACATCTCTCCTCTACTCCTCCTTTTCTCATCTGATACTGCCCTCACCTCGATGTAGCATTCAACACATCATGCCTGGATTAATGCAAAAAATACCTTGTTCATTGATCTCCCCACCTCCACTCTCTCCTCACTCCAATTTGTCATTCATTCAGCTTACAAGGTAACCTCCATAAAATGCAAGTCTGCCCATATCATCTTCCTACCCCCAAAATTCCAATGTCCCCCTACTACCTCCAGGATAAAATAAAGAATCTTCTGCTTGGCCTTGAAAACCCTTTTAACATGACCCCTTCCAATCTTCCCAGTTTTCTCAGGTCTTACCCCAGCCATCCCATACATACTCTTCAATCCAGGGACAATGGCCTCCTTGCTGTTCCTGACACATGACACTCCATCACCCACCTCCAGACATTTGCATTGTCTGTCCTCCCTGCCTGGAATGCTCTCCCTCCTCATCTCCATCTTCTGGCTTCCTTGGACTCCTTCAAGTCTCGGCTAAAGTCCCACCTTCTGAAAGAAGTCTCTCCTGTTCTTCCCTGACCTTAGTGCCTTCGCCCTGTAATCTTCTCCAATTTATCTGGTATATGTCTTCTTTATAGCCAGTTGGTTGTTGTTTTCTCCTGCATTATACTGGGAGCTCTTCAGGAGCAGGAGCTGGGTTTTGTCTTTTTCAGATCCCCATCACTGAGTCCAGTTCCTGGCACTCAGCAGGACTTTACTCAGTGCTAGTCGGGGAGGTAAGATGATGTAGGGGATGTTTGTCTTCATCCTTCTTGTCAAAAAGAAGAAAAAGGAGCTGATAATGTCAGTCAATGCATCTGTAGAAAACTGATTAATGGCTTACTTTTCTTCAGATAATTATGGGGATACTACCCCTATTGATGAGGGAATGGATTCATCCATTAATCTTCAAGCATAAAAGTGAATGGCTACAAAATGGTGTAAATTAATTATCTCTGTGATCTCCAAAGCAATCCTGTGCTGAGGGAGTATGTGCATAGGCCAGAAACTGGGTCAACTGTCCCCAAATTACATGTGCCAGCACCTCTCTTAAATACTCAGATGAATCTGCGATCTCAATTATGGAGTTCCCTCCAACGATGTACCCCACCATTAGCAATCTTATATGACTCCACTACTTCCTTCCCAAAGTTCATCATGGGGAGCACATCCACTGTGCTGGAGGTTTCCTCATTTCACCATCCTCTCTGACACTGTGAAAGGCTACCTGTGGAGCATCCTGCTGCATATATATATATATATATATATATATATATATATATATATATATATATATATATATATTTTGGGAAGAAATATATATATATATATATTTGGGAAGAAATATATATATATATATATATATATATATATATATATATATATACATATATATATTTCTTCCCCAATTACATTGCTGGACTTCATCCTAGAGCAATCAGAAAGATGGGATTATACAGTGTAGCTTCAGTATACCAAAGGGGCTTCAGTCTTCTGTTCAGCAAACTCCTGTGGGTGGTAAACACAGCCCATGACCAATGAAGACATAAACACCTACCTTAAGAGCCTTCCTTATACATTAGACTGGGGGAAATCCTGGGAAGCCTCAAGCATGATCACACAGAGTCCCTGCCCTCAAGGCTAACACACAGGTACAGACACACTTCTAAGCTAAGGTAAGAAGGGTATCAGAAGTACAAGATTTTAGCTTAGATGATGGAGTGGCTGCCACAGTTGTGTGGGGCCAGAAAAGGTTTCATGGATATGATCGAGGACAAGGAGGAAGTGGGAAGTGGAAGAGAAGGGGGGAAGAAGGATGGGAAAGGAGAGGAAGAAATGGAGGGGAGGAGGAGGGGGGAGAAGGATGAGAAGGGGGAGGAAGAGGGGGAAGGGGAGGAAGAGGGGAAGGGAGGAGGAGTGGAGAGGAAGATGAGGAGGGGGGGAGGAAGAGAATATGGCTTTCAGCATGACATTCATCCTAGGATGCTGCTTGGGTTGCATAGCTGGAGAGGCCTCTGTGATCCCGTTTAAGGGATTTCTACTTCGTTTAATCCTCCACTTGCTGGGTTTGAATTGTGTGGATCAAGGCACCTGGAAGCTCCTTGATCTCCCTAACTGGTGGCCCAGGCTGAGGCTTGTGGTCACACCTACTTGAGAATTTCAACCTGAATATCAACAAATATTCAATAATTGGCCTACATGCACCTAATGGGTCAAGATCCCTGGGCTTATTTCCAAAGGATAAACACACCTTGGTCCCTGTCTTCATTGGCTGGGATGCCACAGCCACAAGCACCAAGGAAATAAGAGTGGCTTTTACCCCAGACAGCTAGAGGTCAAGGGCTAGCAGAAAAACCCAGCATTGTCTCCTTCACTGTCACCTTGGCCATATTGCTGGTTGTTATGGTTATCAAAGCATTTCTACCTGATTTTCCATTTCTCTTGCCTGCTAGGTTTTCTTAGTTCAAGACCACATATTAAACACTATGCTAGTTCTCTGGGCCACTCTACAAAAGCTGGACATTCTTGTCAATTAATTGAGATTTGTATCTTTTGAGGATGGGGCAGCTAGGTTGTGCAGAGGATAGAGCACCAAAACTGGAATCAGAAAGACCTGAGTTCAAATCTGACCTCAGACACTTAATAGTTATGTGACCCTGGGCAGGTTACTTAACCCAGTTTGCCTCTGTTTCCTCATCTGTAAAGTGAGATGGAGAAGGAAATGGCAAATCCCTCCAGTATCTTTGAAATGGAGCCAAATATGAAATAGGGCCAAACCTCAGATTATAGAATAACCTTGTTTTTTCTTGAAGAATGCATGCTTTCCCAACCCTAACCACAATGTCATGTTGACCTATAAGATTCGGGAACTGAGTCAACTGCCTCAACTGCTATCCATGCTTCACCTGTTTGCTCTCACCCCTCCCCTATAGCCCATGAAGTTGGCATCAAGCCTCTATCTCCAAGACTCAACTAAGTCTGCTAGCCAATCATTTCCCGCCAACTCCTTGTCTCTAAGAGTTAGCTGAGTCTCACTAAGCCAATCAGTGAGCTCAATATTTCCTACTTTCCCCTCATAATTGTATAAAAAAGCACCCGAGGAGACACTCGGGGTCCTCCATCTAAAATGCATGGTTGGGCCCGGGTTCGAACTCGTAATAAATTTTTTTCTTTTTCTTGCCGCAGTGGTCTCGATCTGTCTCTTATTCATCACCACGTTTCAATCTTTACTAGAAAACCCGAAATGGGGTCAACAAAGAGTCAGACATAACTGAAAAGTGACTGAATAACAAAAAATATCGAGGCGTCCCCACCAAGGAATAAGGCCAGATTTTCCATCTCATTCCTGCTCTAAAGCTCACTGCCCCACCTATCTTCTATCTCCCATCATCCTCTAGTTTATCAAAGCAGCATACGTACCTCTTGCCGAATTTTATTTCAAAGAACCTCTTGTTCTTAAAAGGCTTTCATTTAACATCCTTTTTGTCTACTTTGGTTTGCTTCTAAAAAAGAGAGCTAATTACTAGAAATGGAAGAAATTTAGATCTGGTTATGGATAAGCCAAGAATGAAGAAAGGTCAGAAAGTGGAATCAGCCTCACCTCAGTGTACCTGAGAGAGGATCCCCAAGGAGAGCCTTGAAGAAAAAGCATCTCCTCCTCTTCTCTGCCTTCCTGAAAACAAAATGCCCTCACACCAGATGCCAGTGGATGGACAGGCTGGCAGGGGAAGGAGTCCTCCAGTGAAGGAGCTGCTTCCAAGTCCCAAACAGCCAGGTGTACAGGGACAGAGGGAATCAAAGCTTGTTAAGGAGGCAAGCCAAAAATCCCAGGAATCTGCAAGTAGAACAGGTGAAAATGTAACTGGTGATAATTGAAAGCTAATTATCTTCAGCAGGCAATTGCCAGCCAGGTGTTCTGAGTCACATAAAAGGCAAAATTGGGAAGAAAGTGAATATGTTTGCTTTTGGCGGAGATGAGAGAAATTGGAGTTTCCTGACTAGGGCTTCAATCTTAGAAAATGAGAAGCCTGATTTCTTCACCTTGAAACTGTTCCCACAAGGCCAGGAATGGGGAAGTGAATTAAGGTTGTGTCTTTGGTCAAAGGCACCCATTTGGGGCTTTTATCTGAGTGAGTCAGGTCAGGCTTAGAGAAGTTGCCACAACTCTAGTTCATCACTCCAACTGGACAGGGCTGGCGTTCCCTACTTGGTGTTCACTTACTATCGAATAGGTTGAGAGAAATGCAGGCTGTCCCTAGAGGGATGGAATTCAGCTTCTAGATACCAGGATTCAATGTTATCAAATGCATAAGAGGCAAACTCAGTCACCAGAAGGGATGGCTCCTCTAGAATGAAGAAGGCTTCCTGGGGGCAACAGGAGATATGCGGGCAGGTGTAAATACACGAAGAAATTCCAGGGTTTATTTAGTTTATCCAGTTTTCAATGGACAAGGCTTTGGAAGAGGATCATTCAATTACCTAGTTTGAAAGCTGAGGGAAGTGGATCCAGAGAGAACGGAAGTGACTTTCTAAAGGTTGCACCAGCAATCCAGATCCCAATGCCCTCCACCTACCAATCCAGAACCTAATATATCATACTACCCACTTCGTTCTCTGGCCCCATTTCACAATGTGACTGGAACACTACTGTATTGCCTGGCTCTCAAAGGATAAAGTGTGTTTCCATAACCTGATGGAGAGAACATTTTCCATGTTCACTTTGGTAATGCTGGGTTTTTTTGTTTTTGTTTGTTTGGGAGTTTTTTTGTTTGCTTTTTTTGAAGGGGGAAGGGCAGGGCAATGGGGGTTAAGTGACTTCCCCAAGGTCACAAGGCTAGTAAGTATTGAGTGTCTGAGGCTGGATTTGAACTCAGGTCCTCCTGACTCCAGAGTGGTGCTGGATTCACTGTGCCATCTAGCTGCCCCCAGGTAATGCTGTTTTATTTCCATTTCCATTTAATTTTTTTTCTTTGAACTGTTAGTCTAATAACTCTAAGCTTAGATAATCTGTGTTGAGTAGTGAAAAGAGAGCCAACCTTGGAACCCATAAGACCTGGGTTCAAGTTCCATTTAAGACACATCCTGGTTCCATGACCTTGATAAAGTATTCTCTCCCAGAGCCCCAGGCATCTCCTTAAACTAGAAGTGCTGATCTTCCCTGGAGAAAAAGAGGAGGAAAGTAAGATGGGGAGGAGGAAATGCAAGAGGGGAAAGGGGAAGAGAAAAGAGCCCCAGGCATCTCCTTAAACTAGAGGTGCTGATCTTCCCTGGGCATCTCCTTAAACTAGAGGTGCTGATCTTCCCTGGACAAAAGAAGGAGGAGGAGGATGAGAGGGGGAGGAGATGCAAGAGGGGAAAGGGGAAGAAAAGATGGAGCAAAATTTCTTCTTACATTTCTGCCACATTCGTGGCAAGTCATGTTTGCAAATGACCCTTCCCTTCTCTTCCCATATATACTATCACTCCTGCAAAGTAATGTTGGCATCTCTCCCTTCCCCATCATAGTTCCTGAGGATCATCTGTTAGGATTATCCAGGATGAGAAAACTTCAATACTCAAAGGAAATATCCTCTCCTGCCCTCCAGTTGGATTGGGCAGCTATTGGTGCAATAGAGTGGTAGACCTAGAGGCAGGAAAACCTGAGTTCAAATCCAGACTCAGACACTTGCCACTTACTGGGCAAGTCACTTAACCCTCTTTGCCTCAGTTTCCTCATCTGCAAAAAGCTGGAGAAGGAAATAGCACTCTAGTAACTCTCCAGTATCTTTGCCAAGCAAACCTCAAATGGGGTCATGTAGACTCAGACACAACTGAAACAACTAAACAACAACAATAAGCCCTCCAGTTGTATCCTGGTCTTTGTCATTCCTCCTAAGACCCCTCAAAGCTCTTATGAAGCCCCAAAGGGGCAGCCCAGGCCAGGAGAAAGCAACAGAGCTTTCATCAAAGCACTGGCTGTGTTACTTGTGGTCTCCAGTATCCTGAGTACGTCCTGTGATCCCTCTGGCCACCCCTCATTCTGACTCCCAGATGGTCCAAGCAGACCTTTGTCCTCCCCAGCCACATAACTAAGAGGGGGCCATGCTTAGTGGACTTGATAGCACTTGCAATCTTTCCATAAAGTATAAATGATCCTGCTTAGACCTTAATGAGCAAGTATACTTTCTAGAATGGAAGATCCTTCAGTGAACTGTGCCCTGCTCCCTGCTCATCCAAAGACATGCTTTGTGCTACATGTACTGGTCACAAAAAGTCCTACTTGTACCTCTGCTCTGGCTGTCAGCTTAGACATCCCCAAACTGAAGGGGGGTTTTTCTAATGCTCCATCTAACTCTGAAATCCCATGCTCCTAGGGATTCCCCTCATTCCAAAAGGCCATTAGATCTATTTGGTTTTTTTTCCACAGACATTTGTGTTTTTATTATTAAGAAAGCAAAGTAATAAACTATGGGTATAGGTGATAGAGGAAGATCTAAATGTGCAGAAATGAGTCCTGGAGGCCTGGCTGGGAACAAACATCTGCTTCTGAGTAGGGGGCGGGGGAAGAAGAGGGTACATACCAGGCAGCTTCCAGAGAAGATTCATACAACTGATTTCCACTTCTACTATATGGGCAGAAAGAACCTTATGAGCATAGTCACACAAATAGTCTGGGGGCGGGGGGGGGGGGGCGCGGAGATAGTCACAAAGCAGCCTTGGGTTTGGGTTGGGGTCTTTTAGCATTTTTTTCAATTACATGTAAAAAGTAAATTTTAACATTTGTTTTTCAAAGTTTTGGGTTCCAAATTTGCTTCCTCTTCTTCCCGGTCTTTGAGAAGGCAAATAATTTTGTATTGGTTACTTATGTGCAGACATGCCAAACATTTTTTCATATTAGTCATGTTGTGAAAGAAAACAAAGACAAAATAAATAAAGGAAGATTTTTTAAGTGTATTTCAATGTGCATTCAGACTATCAGTTCTTTCTCTAGAGGTGAATAACATTTTTCGCCATAAATCCTTCAAAATTGTCTTGGACTATTGTATGACTGAGAATAGCTAGGTCATTCAGAGTTGATCATCATACAATATTCCTGTTACTCTTGTACAAAGTTCTCCTGATTCTATTCACTTCACTTTTTATCAGTTCATGGAAGTTTTTCCAGGTTTTTTGAAGGCATCCTGCTTGTCATTTCTTATAGCACAATAGTATCCCATCACAATTATATACCACAATTTACGCAGCCATTCCCCATGGACATTGTCTCCATTTCCAATTCTTTGTTACCACAAAAAGAGCTGCTATAAATATTTTTGTACAAGTATATCCTTCTCCTTTTTTATCTCTTTGGGATAAAAACCTAGTAGCATTATTTCTGGGTCAAAAGGTATACACAGTTGTCTAGTCCTTTGGGCATGGGTCTAAATTGCTCTCCAGAATGGTAGGATCAGTTCACAACTCCACCAACAGTGCATTAATGCCTCAATTTTTTCACATTCCCTCCAACATTAGTCATGTTCCTTTTCTGTCATATTAACCAATCTGATAGGTGTGAGGGAATAACTCAGAGTTGCCTTGATTTGCATTTCTCTAATCAATAGTGATTTGGAGCATTTTTTCATATGACTGTAGATAGCTTTGATTTCTTTTGAAGATTGCCTGTTCATATCCTTTAACCATTTATCAATTGGGGAATGAATTCTATTCTTTTAAAATTAACTCAACTCACTATGTATTTGAGAAATAAGGTCTTTACCAGAGAAATTTACTGTACATTTTCCCTCCAGTTTTCTGCCTTCCTTCTAAGTTTGACTGCCTTGGTTTTGTTTGTGCAAAACTTTTTTTTAATTTAATGTAATCAAAATTATTCATTTTACCTTTCATAATATTCTCTATGTCTTGTTTGGTCATAAACTCTTCCCTCATGCATAGATCTAAGAGGTAAACTATTTCATGTTTCCCTAAATTGTTTACAGTATCATCCTTTATGTCTAAATTATGTACTGATTTTGGCCTTACCTTAGTGTACAGTGTGAGATGCTGGTCTACAGCCAGTCTTTGCCAAGCTGCTTTCCAGTTTTCCTGGCAGTTTCTGTCAGATAGTTAGTTCTTACCCCAAAAGAGTGAGTCTTTGGTTTTGAAACACTAAATTACTATGTATTGTGATGTGATCTATTCCACTGATCCACCACTCCATTTTTTTAGCCACTACCAGATTGTCCTGATGATGATCATTCTATAATAACACAAAGCAGCAGTTTGTAGGGGGAAACCCACTGGGTGTGTAATCAGAAGGCCTGGATTCAAATCCAGATTCTTCTACTTAGCACTTTTCATTGAGACCTAGATAGGATTGGAGAGAATAGTACTGGGGAGAAAAGAAAAAGCCTGAGTGACCTTAAGCAAGTCACTCCATCCTTTCATGCCCCAGTTTTCCCATCAGTAGAATGGGAGGATTAAACAAGGTCATCTTTAATTCTCTTTGAATTCTAAATCTTGTGACCCTTGGTGTATTACTGTGTACTATTTGCACATATTACCCACAAAATATATATCTCTTGAGGATTAAGGAGCTAGTTATTGAGTCTGTTGATTAACCCACAAGACCTTTGCTTCTGCACCTTTCCTTTATTTGTGGCCATCCTTTAATCATTTCCTGATTTATTATGACATGCTCTGAAGGTGGTGGAGCTGGAGTCACATTGGAATTAATGCAACACTCACAAGAGAAAGAGGAGAGAGCAGAAGGTGAGAGCTGGTGGGGGGTATGAATGAAGAGCCCAAGCAGGATCTGAGAAAGGGATGAGGAGGGGGGCTGGGACATAATAAGAGTGACAACAAGGTCTATGCCAAGGCTCCTGTCTCCTCTAAACCTTGCCCGTCAGCTAGAGTCTAGCCCTGGGTTATTTAATAGGCATCTAAGAGCCAGCTGGGTGGTGGACAGGCCTAAGTCACCACCTTAGAATCAGTAAAAGCCAAGTGTAAATCCTGTCTCAGACACTTCTGAGCAGTGGGTTCCCAGATGAGGCATTTAAACTTTATCAGACTCAATCTTCTCAGCTCCAGAATAAATCTTCTAAGAGCACTTATCTTACAAATTGGTTGTGAGGATAAACTAGTGAGACGGTGTGTATGTTAAAAACCTGAAAGGGCTGCATGACTGTGGGCCATTACTAGTGTCATCATTATCACCACCATCACTGTCTTCATCATCATCATCATCATCATCATCATCATCACCACCACCATCACCATCATCACCATCATCTTCATCATCATCATCATCACCACCACCATCACCATCATCTTCATCACTGTTAAAGACATACAGTCTAGCCAGGAATACACATACAGGAGCTGTTTAATCAGCAGCTGGGTGGTGTAGTATGTATGTGTATCTGATATAATATATATTCATATGTATACATGCACACCTTTGTATGGCATCTAAGTGGCACAGTGGGTACACTGCTGGGCCTGGAATTAGGAAAACTCATCTTAATGAGTTCAAATATGGCTTCAGAAACTTACTAGTTTTGTGACCCTGGGCAAGTCACTTAACCCTCTTTGCCTTAGTTGCTCATCTGTAAAATGAGATGGAGAAGGAACTAACAAACTGCTCCAATATCTTTGCCAAGAAAACTTGAAATTGGGTCATGAAGAGTTAGATGCCTGAAAAAAGATTGAAAATGTATGTGCGTCCATGTATCTGTATATACACTCAAGTAATATTCAACAAGTACTTCATGTGCTCTCGAGAATGAAGACCTTGACAGAAAAATATCTAATAGGGAAGAAAAAGGATAGTTGTCTGAAGAGATGGATGCAGCCTCACAGGAAGTGCATTGAACAACTTCAGGCTGAAAAATGGACATGGACGAAAGATGAAATCAAGGAGAAGGAAAGAGTGATTTACACACTCAGGGCGTCCTCCTCCTGTACTAATAGTATTGGGAATAGGAAAAAACAATCTCAACCAAGTTTGACAACCAAATGACCCTCGTTCTTCTATACTGTAGAAAAGAGAAGGACAAATAAAAGGCTTAGGACTCCTGTTCTCATTTAATGGGATGTGAACAAAAGACAACAGAAATTGGGGGCGGCTAGGTGGCGCAGCGAATAGAGCGCCGGCCCTGGAATCAGAAGGACCTGAGTTCGGAGCCGGCCTCCGACACCTAATCCGCACAAACAAAAACCTAGCCGTGTGACCTTGGGCAAGTTACTTAACCCCAATTGCCCTAAAGGGGCGGCTAGGTGGCGCAGTGAGTAAGAGCGCCGGCCTCGGAGTTTGGGTGACCCGAGATCAGATCCGGCCTCAGAAAATGAGCACCCACGCATAAATCAAATGACTAGCCGTGTAACCTTGAGCAAGTTACTTAACCCCAATTGCTTTAAAAAAAAAAAAAAAGACAACAGAAATAAGGCAGATTTGTTCAATTTTACTTTTGCTTCTATTTCCTCTCGCACAGAGTAATCTTCAAATTGTAAAGGACAGAACAACAACAAATGGTCAATGGATTTAAAACTCCGAATAAGTGAGAGTATTATAATACCTGGCCTCCCTTTGTAACTCTTGGGTTCCACCTCCAGCTCATTTAATCACAGAAGACCTTGATTGAGTTGACAAATAAATCTGAAGTGTAAACTAGTTGTGATTAAATACTTAATACAAAAGGATTTAAATCCTTTGATAATTTCATAAAGACAGATGGCATCACACAGGAAAACATTTCGTGATTGGCTGAATGAACCTGACTTACTTGTAAGCCTATGTATAAAATGAGGAGCCCAAAGGTACGATAGGTAAGTGGTGAATGAGTCCCCTTGTGGAAGAACTGCAGGACATATGACTCCAGAAAAGTCCCTGAGAGGAAGTCACTCTTTGGGAAAGGAAAGTTTTTCTCTCTCCTCACTGCCCACTCCAGTGATCACATTACCTGAGAGACTGCCAATAGAAGAGAGCGAATCAAGAGAACACACTAAGTTCAAATACAGACAAAGAGAGAGATAGAAGGGGATACAGACAAGTTCTGAAGGAGAGTGACCTCTTGGATAAAGAAGAGTATGCACTATGGACTCAAGAGAGGACTCCCAGGAACCAGCAGTTGTGTGTTAACCTTTGACCATAAATACTCTCTATGATTAGCACCTAATCTCTCATGGATCCATGTACCAGTGGGACAGTATGCCCCAACTTTTGAGGAGAATGGTTTTATGAACACCATTCTTCCTATACCATCACAACAAATACCTTTGTTACAAATTTAATTAAGTCCAACTGATTATCAATGCGAAGCACACCAAGCATTCTCATGAGCAACAATGCTTGAAACTGAGTCCCTCGAGATAATCCCTAAAGCCCTGAGGGAATAGTCAGATGCACACTGGGATGTAAGTGGGATTTGGAGAAATAGCCCCATTCTAATGATCTCAAGGCACCATGGCCAGTTGAATTACATTTTCAGGTAGTAAAACCCCCCACTAGTCATGATTACTGAGTCACGCCTGATATCACTGGAAGATCATGAAGAAGGGGAAGGTTGGCACAGAACTCAAAAAGGCCAAATGTTGTCATGATTTTTCAAAAAAGAAAAAGAAGGTGATGAAGGTTATAGGCCAATTAGTTTGACTTTGACTTTTGGCAAAATTCTCCACTGCGTTATTAAAGAGATGGCTTCTGCACACTTAGAGAAGATCATTAAGAGCCAGCAAGGCTTCAAGAGCAAATCATGCTAACATAACCCATTTCTTTTGTGACAGGTGACTAGGCTGGTAAATTAGAGATATTCTGTAGGTATGTGGTTTATTGCAATTTCATCAACATGCTTGATAAAGTCCCTCCTAGTGGGGATAGAGCTGGAGGGATATGGGCTAGTTGATTATATAATTGGAAACAGGTGGGTAGAACTTCTTGATTTAATCAATCACTTAATCAATAAATATTTATTAAAGGTTTACAGTGTGAATGGTCTGAATAACAGCGTAGTGATTAATGGCTCAATGGCAAACTTGGAGAGGGAAGAAGAGTGGAGGGTCCCAGAGAAAAGTAAGGAGAAGGAGATGAAAGAGAGAAGGTAAGGAGAGAGAGAAATATCCTCGACCCAAAGCTTAGACCCAATTTCAAGGTGGTGTACACCCCAACACGATTTGTTCTGATAGGCCTCCTTGCTAAAAACATTTAGCAACCTTAGAACATCCCCTCAACCCAGGCCATTGGTTGGAAATATTAACTGACATAATGAATGGAAGGAGCTGGGGACAATCATTTTGATTTTGTCACCTCAGTTTAAGAGCATTTGGCATAAAATCCCTGATTCACAAGTATCTACTCCTAGGAAGAACTTAGCCAATGTCTGCAATGCTGCAGACCCCTGTATCCCTCACCTGCCACATCCTCCTTGAACAAAGGGCCTGGTGGAGCCCCACTCTCACTCAACCCCCACCCTAACTCCTGCAACCCAGCCTGAACCTGAGAAGCCTGGCAAAGAACTGATAAGTGATTCAGGAGTCTTCCAAGATGGCAATCTCAGCTCCTGCCCCATCTGCCCTTATGGCAAAAATATAGAAGTAGACCTTGGAAGCCCCCATATAGATTTCCATCTGCCAATGCCCCGTGTTTCCAATGTACAAAACATATATACCAAGCTGGAAATTCTCTAATCTCTCCATTCCAGACCTTAGAAACAGAATCACTTACATTGTTGACATCATCAAAGGAAAGACACTGTATATTTCAAGGAAAACAAATCAAAACCTAATTCTAAAAGAACCTCTGGGATCTGTCTGATGGAACATGAAATTAGTGGTAGTAGAAGGAATAATAATAACAATTTAGGGTTTGTGGATTATACAGGATTAGGATTTGAGCAAACAACCACCATGACCATGGGAAGGCACCAGTGGTATTTGGCTTGGTTGGGGTATTGTGGGGAGGTGGGGGTGCTCATAGTGCTGAGGCAACAAGGACTTGGGCTTGAGCATGACTTCATCCTTACTACAGTCATCTAACTGAACCCTCATCAAGGAGTGGTCTTACTGCACAAATGAAATAAACAGTTTAAGAGAAATGTTAATAATGTTTTAATGAGTAGGAGAAAAAAGTCTTTCTATGAAGAACAAGTTCTCTGTTCATTAGTTTGGGAATGATAACATTTTAGTTAATTAGCAGCAAAAGTAGAACACCATGAAAAGGTTTTATTTTGCCCAAAGGATGCTGTTACCCTTTTGGAGAGACAATCTTGTATTTATTAGCACATCCTGGCAGGTGCTGGGAACCCAAACCATTGCAAAGTTTTCTTAGGCTCAGAAAATGCTGTTGCTCATCTTTAATCAGAAGTACTCTCACAAGGAAGACTCCTGGGTGGAGAAATTCATCATGGAATGCAAGAGAAGGGAGAGAAAGAGAGAGGGGGGGGGGAAGGAGGAGAGGGGGAGAGAGGGAGAAAGGGAGAGAGGGGGAGAGGGAGAGAGAGGGGGGCAGAGGGGAGAGGGAGAGAGAGGGGGAGAGGGAGAGAGAGGGGGAGAGGGGGAGAGAGGGGGAGAGAGGGGAAGATAGGGGAAGAGGGAGAGAGAGGGAAAGAGAGAGACAGAGACAGAGAGACAGAGAGAGAGAGAGAACAAGAACACACAACATAATTCTGGCCTGAAAGGAGCAAAGCAGTATTTTTGTGATCAAGAAGGTGGGGCATCCTTGCTCAGTAGCTTCCTGACAGATTTTTAGCCTCCAAATGGCGCCACAAGCTTAAAGTGGAAAGCAAAGCAAATGGACTCCAAGAATGGTTCAACTCATGGGTATCGCAGATACAAAGTCATGAACACCTCTACTATCATAATAGTGCCACCAGCTTCAAGTGCTGGAATAAAATGCTTATTTGCCCATGTACGTCTACATATCAAAATGCCACCAGTTGCATGCAGCCCACACAACACTTCAATGCTTTAAAATTACTTTGACCATTACTGGCAGAATACAATAATACACTGGGGGGAGAGGGTGTGTGTGTGTGTGTGTGTGTGTGTGTGTGTGTGTGTGCGCGCACGCGTGCGTGCGCACACTTGTATGCTTCTAATGTCTACTCTGTTGTACATTTTAAAATAGTTGTCCATCTGCTGTTTCAGTCCTGAGACGCCAGATCATTTAGGGACTTGGCAGTTATGGAGGCAGTGGGTCTATGTTATACCTAGAGTCTCTTTTAATGAAGTGTTTTATAGCATATTGCATGTAAAATATAATTCTCATGTCAGCCACAAAATACGAGACAAGTATTATTATCCAGATTTAATAGAAAATTAAGCTTGAAATTTGAGAGGTTGAGTGGTTTGGCCCAAATTCAACTTCTAGTAAAAAGTGACTCCAAGAAGCAACATATCAGATGCCACTTAGTACCAGTTCATGTGATGCCTCTGTGCACAGATGAACACAGACTTGGATCAATCCCTGATCTCTTCTCTAGCAATATGTCCATCACCACTGTGAGTAAAACCTTGTCCTGCTTTTTCCTCCTGGGTAATGTTTGGGCATATCTTACAACAAATACTTCCCTAGAAAGTCATGCCAACATACTAAAGCACTGAAACAAAGTCTTTGCATATGTCATAGATGACACAGTAATTCTCCAGGTGCTGACTTCCTTTTCCAATTAGTCACATGCTCAATGACTTCAATTACAATTCTTTTGCCACCAGTCTTGGTCATCCATGTGCTACAGCTTACTCCATCCAACAGATATCCTTTCATCCCCTTTGCCAGAGTCCACAATTTTAAGTCTTTCATGATCATGATGATCCATAACTTGCCACCATCCATCTTCACTGGAATAATATTGGAGATAGAAAACAAATCTTTGTGACCTAAGCAGCATAGGACCATGGAAAGCACTGTGAATCTGCTCAGATGTTATCCAGTCTGTTTGTCAAATATTTGATTCTGGGAACATTTTCAAGAACCATCCAAGACTGATAGGCATTGTCCAAGACAGGTACTGATGGACCACCTCAAAGGATTGGCTATCCATCTTCGAGAAATAGTCTTAACAATAAGAGTTCTTCATCATTCATTTGATTTTCCTGTATGAACTACTAGGTCAGTCTCTTCTGAGTAGCTGAAAGTAGTCTTCAAGTAATCAGCCACAAACAGGAGTAACTGGAAGATTTCGCCACCCATTGGGAAGCCCTGCAATACAAATTGGAAGATCACCTGAGGAACAGGGTATTCTAGCTTTATGCTATCTTTGGTGTGCACAAGGTGGTGCTAAACTTGATCTCAGTGATTTCACCTTGCCACCAATCTTCTAAGAACTGTAAAGATGCTTGGAAGATTGCTTGTTGGAGCCATTAAGGTTGCACTTCATTGGTCTGAGTTATAACCAGCAAATGATAAACTATAAGGGACCTATTAATCAAATATATGGGTATAAAGATATAAAATGCTCCAAAATTTCTGTGTCAGACTCTTACCTTCTCGTTTTTTCAGCAGGAATATCTGCAGCACAAAAAAAAATGATCATGCACAAAAAGATTCATCATTTTTTCTCTATATGTGTAGGTAGAATAGTAAATGCCTACAACAGTAAAGCTCACTATTCATTGATGGCTTCTCATCCCATACATCTATTGTCCATGGCCATACAAATTCTTGTAAGCTGGGGCGCCTTTCTCCATTTTATGGTAGCTGCTATAGCTAATCATTCCTTATTCTTGCTGCATGATGCATCCCTGCCTTTCAGATGAAAATCCTCTTTTCTGATATTTTCTTCACTTCTTCCCATGCATACATCACTTTGTTTCTCACCTGGCTTTTCTACCAGGCCCTACAAAGCTCATTATTGGGAAAACATCATCACCTTGAAATATCTGATCAGCCTTGGGGCTCCACCTCAGCATTACCTTCTTCTCTGGCTGGATGGTAGAGTCATGAACTCTAAACCTCATTTAAGGAGGGAGCCCAGTTCTCACCAGACTGCCTTACTTTGGGACTTCTCACTCTTCTACTGTGCCCCCACATTGAGCACATCCCCTGACCACCCAAACCACTACTTGACCCTCCCACCCCTCCTTTTAGATTGCAAACTCCTTGAAAACAGGAACTGTTTTTTTTTTCATATTTGTATCTTCAGAACTTAGAACAGCACTGATATATAGTAGGCACTTAATAAATGCTTATTGACTGCCTGCCATGTCTACTCACAGCCTCGATGCAGTTGCTGGTTGCTCTTTAAGTGATTGGCGATTTTAATTCTTCAGAGATTATGTCACAGGAATCATAGGCATATATCAGTAGTGGATGAATGTTGATATAGAAACATTGTTCTCTTTTTTTTTAATTTTGAAGAGATTGAAAAAGCACTGTGATAATCACAAAAGGCAATATAGCCCACTCTACTCGAATTCTTCTACCATGGGCCCAAATAATTATCTAGTATCAAGATAGATGTGTTAATGGAAGAATTCAATGTGTTATCTCTCCCATTGCATATCACTGTCTCAATTCTTCCCACTGCCTTCCCCAAAGTTGCCACCAAAAGAGCATACCTAGTAACAAAGTAGAGTGGAGGGAAGTCAGAGAACCCAAAGATGACATCCAAAACAGCATTCCCTATTTCACACCTATAAGCACCACTTTTTTGTTGAGAAGCATGAATCATCATTTTTCCTCCAAAGTCACACTTCATCAATCAGAATGCTGAATTCCTTTAATGTCACTTTCCTTTAAGTTACTTTGGGAATCGTGTCTTTGTTCTGGTTCTGAGACAGTGTGACACAGAAGAAGAGCAGTGGGTTTGGGATGAGAAGATACAGATGCACATCCCAGCTCTGTGACTTGCTAACTTAGTTAAGTCACTTCATTTTTCTTAAGGCTCAATTCATTCTATGAAATGAAAGGGTTGGACTTGGAGTTAGATGATCTCTAAGGTCAATACTAAATCACAATCCCATGAAATTGGGTTTATTTAACTCTGAGTTCAAACACAGACCCTTGGAATAAAATTCCATATATGTTTACTTATGTGAATATATATATATATATATACATATATATATATATATATATTATGTGTGGGCTGATGGAGTTTCAGGTTCTTTTAACTTTTGATTTCTTCAATGAAGTACTTGATTTCAATGGGCTATCTTCCTTTTGAAAGTGGCTATTGCAAGTTCTTGAAGAAGTGACTCTGTATTTTGTTCATTTTATCCAGTGTCTGCTCTTTTATCCATTTCCCTTTTCTATGTTAATAATTTATTTAAGAGCAGATTGAATTCAGTAAATCACATATATCTTTTAAGTTTTATTCTTTCTTCTATCTTGGTGCTGATTTTGCCTTCTTGCTCTAATGAGTCAATGAGTTCAGTGCACACAGACAGTTGATTCAGAAACTACTCTGATACATACAGCCAGGAATTTTATGTCTATTAAAATACAATTGATAGGGGCGGCTAGGTGGCGCAGTGAATAGAACGTCGGCCCTGGAATCAGAAGGACCTGAGTTCGGAGCCGGCCTCCGACACTTAATCCGCACAAACAAAAACCTAGCCGTGTAACCTTGGGCAAGTTACTTAACCCCAATTGCCCTAAAGGGGCGGCTAGGTGGCGCAGTGAGTAAGAGCGCCGGCCTCGGAGTTTGGATGACCCGAGATCAGATCCGGCCTCAGAAAATGAGTACCCACGCATAAATAATGACCAGCCGTGTAACCTTGAGCAAGTTACTTAACCCCAATTGCTTTAAAAAAAAATATAAATAAATAAATAAATAAATAAATAAATAAATAAATAAATAAATAAATAAAAAATACAATTGATTTCATTTTTGTTGTGGTAGGTGGTTCCTTCTATTTCCACTACTTCTCCAGCATTTTCTCAGAAGAATTATGTAAAGGAATGTATTCATCATATGTAGAAGACTAACTTCCAGCTTCTTGTTGTTGAACATGGTTTTAAGAGTAATAGTGATGTTGAAAATAATGTAATTTTTAACATTTGTGTAGCACTTTAAGGATTTCAATGCACTATAATGTAGTATCTCATTTTACCCTTACAAAAAACCTGGAAGATGGAGGAGCTAATCTTATTCCCATTTTACAGATGAGGAAATTGGGACTGAGAGGTCACAGCTTGAATAGAGCCACAGAGATATAAAGGGCCTGAGGCAGAACTTGAACTCAATTCTGACTCCCTCCAACCCTTATGACATCCACTAAACCCCTTAGCTCCTACTGAGTTTATCAAGTATTGGGGTGAGAGTCAAGAAAACCAAGTTATTCTACTTCCTAGTTGTGTAATCATAGGCAAGTCATTGACCTGAGCCCATTTTCCTCACCTGTGAAATAAGAATGTATAGGACCAACCCCACAACTTTAGCAAAGACTCGAGAGTTTCAAAGGAGTTTGTGTATGTCAATGTCAAAAACATGAAGACTCTATGAAAATTCTACTTAGTATTTTCCAACACATTTTCTCCATACTTCTCAATCCCTGCCTTTGCGTAGAAATCCTCCAGCATTGAAATATATGCTAATTGGGGGGCCTGGAGGCAAGATGGCAGAACTGAAGCAGTAACTTTTCTGAACTCTATTAATCCTGTCACAAAACTTTAAAAAGTGAATCAGAATGGATTTTAGAGTGACAGAACCCACTGAGAGATGGAGCGTGGCAGAATCCAGCCCAGGAAAGTGCCCACATGGGTCTGGGCAGAGGGAGCACGGCTGCACCAGTGCCAGCTAGAGAGCAGACTACAGAAGAGTGAGAAGGAGCCCCTGCCAGTGGACTCTCCCACCCCAAGGGCAATTTGCAGCCATCTCACCTGAGCATGACAGAGGAACTTTTGGAGCTGGGTAAGAGAAAGCTCAGGGCCTGCAGCAGAGACAGCACCTTATCCTGTGGCTTTCAGCCCACAGCCTGGAAGTTTAAAAATCACCTACCTGATTTTCCAGAAGCCAAGATGGCAAAGTAAACTCTAGGTGCTCCAATTCCCCCTCCCTGACCTAGAAAACCCAGAGATAAATGTCTACCCACAGTAAAATCCTGGAATAGTTGAAATAGCTTCAGGCTTAGGACTCACTGAGAAAGGGTGTAACTGAGGCAGTAAGGAGTCTAAAGGGAAGGGCTGGAGGGGTCCCTACAAGCCCCATCTCAGCTGATCAGCAAGAGCTCCCAAAGCCCAGGGTGGTGGAGCCAGTAAGTGCTAACAACACAAGCCCAGGTGGACCTCAGCACTAACAGGGGAACCTGCAGACACCAGTGCTGACAGCCACCAGCTGCTTAGCTTGGCCGCTGTAGCCCAGGGGCATAGAGACAGAAATATGAAGTGGCTAGATCACACCTCCCCCACAGGTTACTCTGTGAGCCTCAGGGTAAATCAGGGGAAGCACTGAGAGTCCTGGTTTTGGCCTCAGTCTAGACACCCAGAGGCTACAGCACACAAAGTCAACAACCAGGCCCTTAGCTCCCAACCTGAGAAATTAGGAAATACAAAATCACAACAGGAAAGAAGGAAGCTGAGAAGAAGGGAAAGGCAAGAAAATTGATCTAAGCTTATTATAGTGAGCAAGAACAACCAAATACAGAGGACAACATGGACTCTGTACTCACACCTGAGACCACAGAAGGAAATATGAACTGGTCTCAAGCCCAAAAAGCACTCTTGGAGGAGCTCAAGAAAGATTTTAAAAGCCAAATTAGAGAGGTAAGAGATAAATTTAAATCTACAGTGACCAAATTGGAAAAAAAAATCCCACTGAAGAAAATAAATCCTTAAAAAGTTAAATTTGTGAACTGGGATGGGAGGTTCAAAATCCAACTGAAGAAAATACCTCCCTAAAAAACTAACTGAAGAAAATAATTCAGTAAAAATTAGAATCAGTCAAATGGAAGGTCTTAGGACTCTATGATGCACCAAGGGTCAATCAAGCAAAACATGAAGATTGAAAAATTAGAAGAAAGTGTAAAATAACTCACTGGAAAAACAAGTGACCTGGAGAACAGATCCAGGAATCATTGGTCTACCAGACAGCCATGATGAAAAAAAGCAGCCTGGACAGCATCCTCTAAGAGATTATAAGAGAAAACTGTCCTGAAGTCCTAGAATCAGAAGGTAAAATAGTTATTGAAAGAATTAACCTGAATCTTTCTGAAAGAGATCCCAAATTGAAAACTCCGAGAAAATATAGTAGACAAATTCCAGAATTACAAGGTCAAGGAGAAAATACTGCAAACAGCCAAAAAGAAACAATTCAAATATCATGGAACTACAGTCAGGATTACACAGGACCTGACAGCTTCTACATTAAAAGATCAGAGGGACTGGAATTTGATATTTCACAAGGCATAAGAGCTAGGACTGCAACCAAGGATGAACAACCCAGAAAAACCGAGCATAATCTTTTAGTCAAGGAGATGGTCATTTAATGAAATAAGGAAATTCCAGACTTTCCTTATGAAAAAGCCAGAGCTCAATGGAAAATTTGATCTCCAATTACAAGACACAAGAAAAACATACAAAGGTAATCAAGGAAAACACATGCACACACACACATACATGAACACATGCACGCTCATGAATACATGCACATGACTTGGGGTGCAATAAGAGCAAACTGTTTACATCCCTATATGAAAGGTTGATAACTGTCAATAGCAAAATTTATATGATTATTACGACCTTTGTAGAATATACATAGATAGAGGGTGTGGGTATAAATGAACTAATCTGATGATTAAAAAAAACCTTATTAAAGGGTTGAAAGGGACTGTAATGGGATAAAAGGAAAGGATGAGGCAGAAAAAGGTAAATCATGCCACATGAAAAGGCATGAAAACATACTACAGTAGAGGGGAAGGAGAGGGGGAGATGAACATTGTTCTTATTGGTTCTGGTTCAAAGAGGGATCAACATAATCAGTTAAGTTTAAGATTCTAATATGAAAAGACATGAAAACTCATTATAATAGATGGAAAGGAGGGAGGGAGAGGAGCACTGTATGAAATTTACTCTCATTGATTTGGGGTCAAAGAGGGAATAACATACTCCAATAAGTATAAAAATCCATTGTTCCCTGTAGATAAGAAGGAGGGGTTTAGAAGGGAGGAAAATAGTAGTAAGAGGAAAGGGTAGGTAAAGAAGGGGGGGTCACAGGGAGGGAATACTGAGAGAGTCAGTGATCAATAGGAAAACCCTTAAGTAGGTGAAGGGAGAAGGAAGAAACAAAAACATAAGGAGTGGAAGGAATAGGATGGAGGGAAAGAGACAGATAGCAATCATTACTGTGAACGTGAATGGGAGGAACTCTCCCATAAAATGGAGGCAGATAGCAGAATTGGATTAAAAACTATAATCCTACAATATTCTGTCTACAAGAAAAACATTTGAAACAAGGGGATACACACAGGGTAAAGGTAAAAGGCTGGAGTAGAATATATTATGCCCCAGCTAAAGTAAAAAAAGCAGGGGTAGCAATCCTCATCTCAGATAAAGCAAAAGCCAAAATAGATCTAATTAAAAGAAATAAGGAAGGAAACTATATCCTGCTAAAAGGCACCATCAAGAATGAAGCAATATCATTATTTAACATATATGCACCAAGTGGTATAGCATCCAGATTCCTAGAAGAGAATTTAGGGGAATTAGAGGAAGAAATAGTAAAACCATACTAGTGGGGGACCTTAATCTCCCCCTCTCTGAACTTGATAAATCTAACCTCAAAGTAAACAAGAAAGAAGTTAAGGAGGCAAATAGAATTTTAGAGAGGCTAGACATGATAGATCTCTGGAGAAAACTGAATGGGGATAAAAAGAAAGATACCTTCTTCTCAGTGGTACTTGGGACATACACAAAAATTGACCATATACTAAGTGAAAACCTCACAATTAAGAGCAGAAGGGCAGAAATATTAAATGTGTCATTCTCAGATCATGATGGAATAAAAATCATATGCAATAAAGGGCCATGGAAAGATAGACTAAAATCTAATTGGAAACTAAAAAAAAATTAATTCTAAAGAATGAGTGGGTCAAACAAGAAATTATAGAAACAATCAGTAACTTCATTCAAGAGAATGACAATAATGAGACAACATACTAAAATGTGTGGGATGCTGAAAAGGCAGTGCTTAGGGGAAGTTTCATATCTCTGAGTGCATACATGAATAAATTAGAGAAAATGGAGGCCAATGAATTGGGCATGCAATAGAAAAAGCTAGAAAAAAAGAACAAATTGAAAATCCCCAATTAAATACTAAATTAGAAATAATGAAAACCAAAGGAAAGGTTAATAAAATTGAAATTAAGAAAAGTATTGAATTAATAAATAAAAGTAAGAGCTGGTTTTATGAAAAAAACCAATAAAATTGATAGACCCTTAGTCAATATGATAAAAAAAAGAAAGAGCGAAGCCAAATTATGAGTATCAAAAATGAAAAGGGTAAATCTACCTCCAGTGAAGAGGAAATTAAAACAATAATTAGGAATTATTTTGCCAGATTTTATGCACATAAATTTGACAATCTTAGTGAAATGGAAGAATATTTACAAAAATATAAATTGCCCAGATTAACTGAAGAGCAGGTAAATTACTTAAATAGCCCCATCTCAGAAAAAGAAATTGAACAAGCTATCAGTGAACACCCTAGGAAAACATCTCCAGGGCCAGATAGATTTACTAGTGAACTCTATCAAACATTTAAAGAACAATTGATTCCAATACTCTACAAAATATTTGGGAAAATTAGTGAAGAAGGAGTGATACCAAAGGCTTTTTATGACACAAGCATGATACTGATACCTAAATCAGGAAAAGATAAAATGAAGAAAGAAAATTGTAGAACAATTTCCCTCATGAATATAGATGCAAAAATTTTAAATACAATATTAGCAAAAAGACTACAGCAACTTATCACAAGAATAATATACTTTAATCAGGTAGGATTTATTCCAGGAATGCAAGGTTGCTTTAATGTTAGGAAAACCATCAGTATAATTGATCATAACAATAAAACTAGCAGAAACCACATGATTATCTCAATAGATGCAGAAAAGGCTTTGACAAAATACAACATCCATTCCTATTAAAAACACTAGAGGGGGCGGAGCCAAGATGGCAGAGTAGAAACAGCTCATCCAAGCCACTCTGCCCCCAGATTCCCCCCAAACTATGTAAAAGGGGACTCTGAACAACTTCTGGAGCCCCAGCACCCACAGAACGACACAGAGAAGCTAACCTCCCGCTGAGGACAGCCCAGCAGCCCTGCAGGAAGGACCAGCTCAGCGGTCTGGGACCTGGCAGAACGCAGCACACAGAGTGCAGAGCGCAGGAGCCTAGTCGAGCCCAGGTCCGTGTGAGCCGAGGTTTTAGCCCCAGGGCAGCAGGGCCAGCAGCCGGCTGGAGGAACCCCAGAACACCAGGAGCTGTGGAGACTCCAGAATTATCAACATAGACATGCCTAGGACAAAGTAAGAGGTTAGTGTCCTATGGACTTTGGGACCTGTATTTGGGGAATGCGTCAGCTCCCTCCCCTGGGGGCTAGAAGCCGCTGAGGAGACACGCCATTTTGTAGTTTTCAGAGGCAGCCCCGGCTCTCAGCCTACAAATCGTGGGGAGATCCAGCAATCAGTCTTGGGGGGTAATCGCTCTTGCTTTAACCTCCCTGGATCTGGATTGTGATCTAGGGTGGAAGTTGTGGGTGGGTTTACAGCTTGCCAGAAACGGAAGTTGCCCCCCACACGTTTGGGATGAAAATTCCTCTAGCTGGCCTTAAAGCCATAGTGTGGCAACAAGCCCAAAAGTCAAGCAATTAAGTGGCAACATGCCAAGGCAAAGGAAACAGAAAAATGCAACCCTAGACTCCTATTTTGGGGGCATAGAGCGGGAAAAGGACTGTGAGGTCAGAAGTCCTGCTCCAAAAGCCCCAGGGGAAAACATGAGTGGGTTGCAGGCCATAGAGGACCTTAAGAAGGACTTTAAAAATCAAATAAGAGAAGTGGAGGAAAAAATTGGAAAGAGAAATGAGAAGGATGCAGGAAAAGTATGAAATGAGGGTCAACAGCCTGACTGAGGAAAACAACACCTTAAAAAATAGACTAGCTCAAATGGCAAAGGAGGCCCAAAAGGGCAATGAGGAGAAGAAGGCCTTAAAAGTCGAATTTGCCAGATGGAAAAAGAATCTCAAAAGTTCACTGAGGAGATTCATTCCTTCAGAGTTAGACTGGAGCAAATGGAAGCTAATGACTTTATGAGAAATCAAGATGCTGTTAAGCAGATCCAAACAAATGAAAGATTAGAAGGCAATGTGAAATATCTCATGGGAAAAAACCACTGACCTGGAGAATAGATCCAGGAGAGACAATTTAAAAATTATTGGACTACCTGAAAGCCATGACCAAAGAAAGAACCTAGAAATCACCCTTCAAGAAATTCTCAAGGAAAACTGCCCTGATGTTTTAGAGCCAGAGGGCAAAATAGAGGTTGAAAGAATCCACAGATCACCTCCTGAAAAAGATCCCAAAAAGAAAACCCCTAGGAATATTATAGCCAGGTTCCAGAATCCCCAGATCAAGGAGAAAATACTACAAGCAGCCAGGAAGAAACAATTTCAATATTATGGAAACACAATCAGAATAGCCCAGGACCTGGCAGCTTCTACACTGAGGGATCAAAGGGCATGGAATATGATATTCCAGAGGGCAAAAGAACTGGGAATGAACCCAAGGGTCACCTACCCAGCAAAACTGAGTATTTTTGTTTCAGGGGAAAATATGGTCATTCAGTGGAATAGAGGACTTTCAAGCATTCTTGAGGAAAAACCAGAATTGAATAGAAAATTTGACATCCAGACACAAGAAGGAAGAGATGCCTGAGAAGGTAATCAGGGAAAAGAAATCAAAAGGAACTTATCAAAGTTGAACTATTTACATTCCTATATGGAAAAGTAATAACAGTGACTGATGATATCTTTCTCACTATGAAAATAATGGAAGAAGGGTGTGTGGTCATATGAATACATATGTGAATGCGTGTGTATATGGTTACAGCTATACATGGATAGAGGGCATAGGTTGAATTTGTTGGGAAGGGAGAATACTCGAGGGATGAAATTATGAGGTGAGAGAGGAAAGTGGCAAGAGGAGATGGGGAGAGACAGGGTAGGGTAAACTATCCCATGTAGAAGAAGCAATGGGAAGTGGTTGCAAGGGAGGGAGAGAATAGGAAGGCTAAAAAGGCAAAACCACATTCACATTGAATTTGGTTCAGGGAGAGAATGACATACATACTAAATGGGATATCTTAACCTGCAGCAGGATAGGGGGAAGGGGGATGAGAGGAGGGATGATGGATGGGAGGGCATCCTTGGGGGGAGGGGAGGTTGGAAGTACCCACTATAGAAGAGGGCCAGGATCATGTAGGGAATGGACCAGGTGGGGGGTGAGATGAGTGGGAGGGAAGTATAAGCAGCCTTGTACAATATATCTACTATGATAATGTTTTGCATAGCTAGACAAGTACAACATATACTGAATTACTTATCTCCCAAGAGGGAATGGGTGACAAGGGAGGAAGGAAATGGATCTGAAATTCTAGGTCTTAACATTAAATGTTTCAAATATATATAAATACTATTATTAATACTCTTTTGCTTGTAATAGGGAGATAAGATGTGCAGGCATTGGGACAAAAAGATTCACCTTCCTCTAATGGAAAAGTCGAAGGGGGTATGGGAGAAGGTATGGGAGAGAGCAGACTGGAGGAAGCAATATCTTGTGGGACTGCTATTCTGGGAGGTTGGGTAGGGGAATAATGGGGGGGAAATGATTGTAACTAAAAATCTGGTGGAAATGAATGATGTAAAACAGAAGTTAATAAAGCATTTGTTTAAAAATAAAAAAATTAAAAATTAAAAAAAAACACACTAGAAAGTATAGGAATAAATGGAGCCTTCCTTAAAATAATAGGTAGCACCTATTTAAAGCCATCAGCAAATATTATATGTAATGGGGATAAGCTAGAAGTATTTCCAATAGGATCAGGGGTGAAAAAGGGTGTCTACTATCCCTCTTCTCATTCAATCTGGTACTAGAAATGTTAGCAGTAGCAATTAGAAAAGAAAAAGAAATCAAAGGAATCAAATTAGGCAAAGAAGATACCAAGCTATCACTCTTTGCAGATGATATGATGATACACTTAGAGAATCCTAGAGAATCAAGTAAAAAATCTACTTGAGACAAATAAATTTGGCAAAGTTGCAAGATATAAAACAAACCCACATAAATCCTCGGCATTCCTGTATATTTTTCATGAAATCCAACAGCAAGACATAGAAAGAGAAATGTCATTTAAAGTTACTGTAGACATTATAAAATATTTGAGGACCTACCTGCCAAAACAAACCCAGGACTTATATGAACACAACTACAAAACACTTTTCACACAAATAAAGTCAGATATAAATAATTGGAAAAACAACAATTGCTCGTGGCTGGGTTGAGCTAATATAATAAAAATGACAATTTTACCTAAATTAAATTACATATTTAGTGCCATACCAATCAATTTACCAAAAAATTACTTTATGGGGCTAGAAAAAAATAGTAACAAAATTCATTTGCAAGAACAAAAGGTCCAGAATTTCAAGGGAATTAATGAAAAGAAATGCTAGGGAAGGTGGCCTAGCCATACCAGATTTTAATCTGTATTATAAAGCAGTAGTCATCAAAACCACTTGGTATTAGCTGAGGAATATAGTAGTGGATCAGTTGAATAGATTGGATATCAAACAGTAGATTACTATAGTCATTGTGCTGATAAACGCAAAGACCCCAATTTTGGGGATAAGAACTCACTATTTAGGGGTGGCTAGGTGGCACAGTGAGTAAGAGCACTGTCCCCAGAGTCGGGAGGACCCAGGATCGGTTCCAGCATCAGAAAATGAGCACCCACACATAAATAATGACTGGCTGTGTAACTCTGAGTAGTTACTTAACCCCAATTGATTAAAAAAATTCACTATTTGACAAAAACTGCTGGGAAAACTGGAATATAGTATGGCAGAAACTGGGCATAGACCATTATCTAATACCATATACCAAAATCAATTCTAAATGGCTACGTGATCTAGGTATAAAGGCTGATACTGTAAGCAATCTGGGAAAGCAAGGAATAGTTTGCCTGTCAGATTTATGGAGAGGGGAAGACTTTATGAGCAAACAAGTATTAGAGAGCATTATAAAATGCAAAATGGATAATTTTGATTACATGAAATTGAAAAGCTTCCGTACAAACAAAGCCAATGTAACCAATATTAAGAGGGAAGTGGAAAATTGGGAAAGAATTTTTACAACCACTGTCTTTGATAAAAGCCTCATTTCTAAAATATACAAAGAACTGTGTCAAATCTGTAAGAATACAAGTCATTCCCCAGCTGATAAATGGTCAAATGATATGAACAAGCAGTTTTCAGAGGAAGAAATTAAATATATCTATAAGAATATGAAAAAATGTTCTAAATCACTCTTGATTAGAGAAATGCAAATAAAAACAACTCTGACGTACCACATCTCTACAGTCAGATTGGCTAAGATGACAAAACAGGAAAATGACAAATGCTAGAGGGGATGTGGACAAATTGGAACACTAATGCATTGCTGGTGGAGTTGTGAACTGATCCAACCATTCTGGAGAGCAATCTGGAACTATGCCCGAAGGGCTATAAATAATTTCATACCCGTGGACCTAGCAATACCACTTCTAGGGTTGCATCCCAAAGAGATCAAAGAAGTTGGAGGAAGACCCATATGTACAAAAATATTTTAGCAAAGAATTAGAAATTAATGGGATACCCATCAATTGGGGAATGGTTGTGGTATATGAATGTAATGGAATACTATTGTGCTTTAAGAAATGAGGAGCAGATGGACTTCATATTTACCTGGAGAGGCTTATATGAACTGATGCTGAGTGAGAAGAGCAGAACCAGGAGAAATTTGTACACAATTACAGACACAACATATGTATGATGACCAACTTTGATAGCCTGGACTCTTCTCAGCAATGCAGGGTTATAAGTCACCTCCAAAAGATCCATGATGGAGAGAGATGTCTACATTCAAAGAAAGAACTAGAAAGAATAGAGTTTGAATGCAAATTGAAGCAAACTCCCTGCTCTCTTTCTTTTTCTTGTTCGGTTTTGTTTCTTCTTTCCCATTGTTCATTCCATCTGATACAATCCTTCTTTATAACCTGAGTAATGTCTAATGTGAAAGTATTTGCAGATCCTATACTTGACATACCACCATGGGAAGTGGGGAGGGGAGAAAGGGTGAGAAAATTTGAAACTCAGGGGATTATGGAACTGAATCTCATAAACTAAAAGTAAACAAACAAATTAATAAGACAAAAAAATTTTAAAAGAAATATATGCTAATTAATTATGGAGGATCTTATGGCATTCTTCATAGAATTGCTTTAGTTCTTTGCCTTCTGCAAACAATGTCTGTTCATAGTCATTGTAAATGTTTATGAATGTTGCTACATGAGCTGATGGTATGTTTCATAAAAATGGTTAAATGCACACTGGTTGCTTCTCTTCTGGACCCATGATCTAAATCACTTTGATCTGTTGTTTTCTTTACCTTTCCAAGAAGAACCTGTGTGCCTTTATTCCATTAAGCACAAAGTCCTTTTTCACTTCTAGTGCCATTATGATAAAAATGTCAATATCTATATATGACTGCAGTACTATGTCAACCCATGGGTCACTTTACAAGGACCTCACCTTGAAATGAATCCCAGCTATTTTAATGTTCAGAGATAATGTAAGCTCTTCCGTGATTCTTTTTTTCAAAAGCAATTGGGGTTAAGTAACTTGATCAAGGTTACACGGCTAGTTATTTATGTGTGGGTGCTAAGTAACTGAGGCCAGAACCAATCCCGGGTCCTCCCAAATCCAGGGCCAGCGCTCTTACTCACTGTGCCACCTAGCCACCCCTCTTTGTGATTCTTAACATCTAAGTCTTCCATTATTTGCCTCTGTCACTGGAGAAGTGGTATGAGTATGTGGTGCATGGGATACTACCCTTCAGAACTGAAAGCCTTTTTTGATGTTTCGTTTGTTTGTTTGTTTTAGGAGTTGCCATGGCCAACAGATCTGACAATGATCCTGAACTGCCCCTGACACAAAAAGCAATCTTTTAAGAAAATATTTTCCCAGTTATTCTCTATGACTCTGAATCATGAGCCACTATCTTAAAAGAATTTTTGAAAATGCAAGTGACATGAGGCAAGAGAGAGAGACATAATGGGAACAAAAAGTGTCATCAACTATCTCTTCCAAAAAATCCATGATTGGAAAAGGAGGGGAGGCTGTCAGTCACTAAGATCAAAGGATAACAGATAGACAGCCCAAGTGATGCCCTAGCTCCATGGAATACAAAAATGCCCAGAGGAGCATTGCCAGGGGTTCAGTGGATCATCTTTGGAAGTTTATGGGAAGACATGGAGAAGAATTGAAAAATGTTAGTTGTTACCGAAATATTTATAGTTGCATTTTCTTTGATAGCAAAGAATTGGAAACAAAGTAGATGTCCACTGATTGAGGAATGGATAAAGAAATTATGGTACGTGTGTAATGGAATATTTCTATGCTGTAAGAAAGGTTAAATGTGATAAATGCAGAGAAGCATGAAAGGATCTACATTAACTGATGCAGAGTAAAATGAGTAGAGACAAGGCAAGGGGGAAGAACATCAGAGTGATTACAACAATATAAATAGAAAGAAGAACCACACAGACATGCAAAACTTAAAAGTGAATGTGCCAGTCTTATAAAGACCAAGCTTGGCTCTAAAGTAGAGGTATGAGATGACTCTCCTAACCCATATCTTTCTGGAGGTTGGAGGCCTGTAGGTGTTACACACGGCAGATGGTAGCAAACCTTTTCAATGTGTTGATTAGTTATACTGATTTTCCCCTTCTTTCTTTTTTGTCTTTCAAAATATTATTAGTTATATGGGATGGCTCTATTTGAGGGGAAAGAAGAGGGATACTAAGGGAAAATATGATGTAAAAAACAAAAGACATCAATAAAAACATTTAGAAGAAAAATATCCAATATCCTGGATAAGCCATGATTTGCAGAACTTGAGGGACTTGCTATCTCAATGGGTAATTAAATTATTAAGTAGCATTTTAATGTGAATTATAATTTATTGATTTCCAACTCTAACAACTAATCACCCATGACCATTTACTTTCAGTTATCTGGAATCATTAATTCACCAAATCATTTGTCAAAGAGGAGTTTCCCATGTACATTTAGAAAATTCTATATCTCCTAACAAGCTGGGTCCATGGATGAGTATCCAAGAGAATTCAAGACCCAGATATCAGTTTAGAATGTAGGCTGTGGAGAAGAGGAAGAGGGAGTAAGATGCTGCAAGGCAGCTTCCCTTTCTCCCTGAATTCATTCACACTATCTACCCTGCTCAGGAGGGAGCCTTGCAGAGCAGGCATAGCAGAGTCCCTTTCACCTTCCTCCTCTTTCCGCTCTTTTGATGTGTCTGAATATTAGCAGCATTCTTTAAGACTTGGGATCTTGTTCTTTGGATCCTGTTCTCTCTACTAGACACTCTTTATAAGACATCAAGGGGAACTTCAAGACACCTTGGTTCTAGTCCAACTTTCTCCTTCAGTAGCTTGGTGACCTTGGGTAAGTCACATAATTTCTGGTATCACATTTCATCCATAAAATGAGATTTCCAGATGAAGGAATTACTGATGTACCACCTAAGACCAAAAGTCTTATGATAGGGGAAAGACTCATGCTGCAGTTTTGGAAACTGATCCAATATTTTGAAATGTAAAATGCTGATTCATTTCTCTGGAGGACATATGTATTCATTATTTGGTTGGCAAAATCAGGCACTGATGAAAACCTTGAGATATTCCTCAGAAAACCATAGGCATTATTCATTTCCATACCATGGCAGCAAGAGGAGATGATTAATTAGAATAAGAATTCATATGAAAAACTCATGGTTCACCCATGGAATTTCCCATGCTATTCTGAAATAAACTCAGAGAAAAACTAGAATTTTCTAGCAATAAATAAACTGTTCAGATTTCAGCTTCATTATGTGTTTTGTCCTGAGCATCACAAGTGTCCTTCCCCCAAGGCTGCAGTCCTATGGAGACAAGTCTTGACCAACAGCACCTCTTTCTTTGGTGGGCTTTGAGCTTGAGTCTTCAGATTCTTTTCCATCTCTCCCTCAAGACTGGACATCTGCATAGGAATAGACAGGTTGCATTGCAGGAATTATGTATAGACTGTAGCTGTGGGCTTCATCGCCCTTCAATTACTCAGAAAGGAGGAATTTTTACAAAACGTGGACCTTGTTACCCAGAAGCAGCGTAAAGAATGCTGTCAATAGAAGACCTGAGTTCAAACACACACACACACACACACACACACACACACACACACACACACACACACACACATGAAACCTCCATTTGTTCCCCTAATGTGACTTAGATAGCAGTTGCCTTCTCCCTTTTACCGATGGAGACACCAGGGCTTGCCCACAGGCAATGTGCCAGGTGGCTCTCCAGGATATTGCTCCTTCCATTTCCTGGACAACAACCCCCTCATCTGCAGACAGAGGAAAGGAAGCTCCCTAATCACTAAGGTCCTTTTCAACTCCAAAATCCAATGACCCAAATTCTCACCAAAAACCAGGACAATACAGACGGCTGTGTCCTTCATTAGTTTCAAAGGACCTGAATTTCTTTTTTTATTTATCTTCTCTTTATTGATTCCTTTTTGCTTCTATAATACATATTAGTAAATACTCTTCTACCAAATGAAGCCTCCCTTGTAGTGAAGATTTTAAGAGAAATCAAGGGAAAACCAGTCGAACTGACAGGTCAAATGTGAGAGTATATGCAACATTATGTATCCACAGTTCTCCTACCTCTGCACTGAAAAGAAGGTGTAATCATTTCAAACAAGTCTACAGCTCCACCAACAATGTATTAGTGTGCTTTTTTTCCATAGTTCCTCCAACATGGACAATTTTCATCTTTTTTTCATCTTTGTCAGTTTTCTATGTATGGGGTAAAACTTCCAAGTTATTTTAATTTTAATTTTTCTTATTTTTTGGTGCTACGGAACAATCACATATGACTATTAATAGTCTGTGATTCTTCTTTTGAAGATTTCAGACTCTTTACTGATTCATCTATTGCAGAATAGCTCTTGGTCATACATATTTTTGTAAATTCCCATCTTGAGTATCAGACTCTTAATATGCAAATACCCATGTGACTCTGTAACCTCATCAGAATGAATGCTCCCTTCGTGTGTGATGTGCATCATGATCCATCCATTCCTGCATAGCTATGAAACTCTTGGCCATGCATGCCCTCCTTAAGTTCACTACAGGAGACTAGCCCCCATGCTGAGGCCTTCCTCACTTCCTGTTAACTGCATGAAGGCTCCAGGAGAGCACTCTGTTCAGACTCTTATCAGAGCTATTGATTACAAAGACTTCTTTTCCCAATTGATTTCTTTCTCTTTGAACACAGTCTCTTGAATTTCATTTAATTGAGATTGTCTATTTTATCTTTTATGCACACTTCTAGCCCTTGTTTAGTTAATAATTAGTGCTGTCTCAACTTAGCCTTAGTTGTGAATGATAGCTGATATGGCTTACATTGGTTTTACATGGTGAGACGCAATACTGCAGTGTGTTCATATGGAGGTTGTTGCTGCATATGGCAGAAGACATCAGTCTAAAACTATTTTTGCCAAACTGCTTTCCAGTTTTCCCAGAAATTCTTGACAAATGGGAGTTCTTTCCCAAGTAATGTGTATTCTCCAATCTATTGAAGATTAGGTTATCAACTTCATTTGCTTCTGATAATTCCTTATCTAAACTATTCCACTGACCTACTTTTCTATTTTTAACCAATATTAAAAAGATGTTATGATTGCTACTTTACCACATAATTTGAAGACTATAAATGTTCTCCCTCCCTCTCATACCTATCTTTTTTTTTCTTTATGGATTCAGTTGATATTTCGTATAAGAAAGTTTTCTGTAGTAATGTGGGTATGGTTTACTTCATGCAATTGGGTACAGATATTTTGGGTTATTGGACAGAGATCTCACTCTGATAATAGCAACTAATCAACTACATAGGAAAAAATCCTGATTCTTAACACCCACTATTCCCTTTTGAGTAGAAAGGAACAGTACAACACTGCGGGCCATGTTGTATCGTTATTTCCTAAGTTACTGTGGTCAAAGAACTCATCACTCCATTGGGTCAGTCTGCTGCTGGTGACCATCTATGAACTTCACTAGAATGTTCCTTGAACAACAAACATTTTGGCATGCCCATTCCAGAAGCTTTTCCAGATTAGAAGATACTGCCACGTGTGCCCCAGTAGCACAGCTTTAGTCAGCTTAGGGTCCCCTTCAGGCCACAACGAAGTTCCAAAACTTATGAGGAGTTTAGGAGGAAGACTGTGATATGTGCGGAACTAGAAATAGGATGCCTTGTGTAGAACGAGGAATGGTGAATAGTTGGAAACAGTCACCTTTTATTTAACTGTCCAAACATTTTAAGCAGTCATATGTATAGAAAATGCAGGCGATATAAAGTTTAGATCTGATACAGTCTCTGCCCTTATGGGGCTCATAACAATCACTAATGTGCTTCACGATTCACATTTTAGCTGGGCTCACTAAATCAGAGTTCTTGCATGGATTCAATTTTAACTAAGAACTAAAAAGGCCATGTCAGTGTGCATGTCACTTCTATGGTACAAACTGTGGAGAATGAGAATCTGGGAAAAAACAATCAATTTCATAGGCTGTCAACACTCTCATACTTGCAGAGGAGATGGGGAGAAAACAGGTTTCCATCGGCTGTGAGGGCTTCCCTAGAGAATTGACAAGCAACTTCACCATCTGGGCACTGGGAAAGCATTGCAGCTTTGCCTCCTTCCTTTTCCTCCCCCAGGCAGCACTTTATATTGATGCTGCAATTCTGCAAAAGGATCGGATTCAATTAACAGGCTGCTCCACCATGAACTTTTGTGCTGTTTGCAACCCCAGCTCATTGTGATCCATTGCAAAGGCCAACCTTCCCTGATATAAATGAGAAGGCTCATTGGCAGCAGAAATGGCACCTAAGTCAGCTAAGGATGTGACAGATTGTCTGTTGATTTCCTCCAGGGTCCTTAAGGGAGCAGCCTGTGTGAGGCACAGGAAATTGTCAAGATGGTGAAATCTCAGCAAATTTTGCATTTATGATGGATACCAATTGTTATGGCTGAATCAATAATGGGGTTATGCACATTGGTCAGTAAAGAGAGCAAATGGCCAAACGGGCAATGCTGACCTAGGCGTTTCAGATGTACAGAGAGAGGGAAGAAAGGTTGGCTGTTCTGCATTCCATTGTACACTCCTCTGACCAAGACGAGAAATGTAATTAAGGTCTTATGCATTGACAGGGGCATTAGCCTATGAATGCACTTATTGCATCTGGCTCTTGTGGAGACATTCAGATTTACTCCTCAAATGCAAACATATTCCCCATTTATGAAGAACCATAATCAAACTAAAAATACTTAGAGCATTAGCTACAGGAATAGATGCTGAAATAGAAGTGTAATGCACAGAGTGCTAATCATTTGGTTATAGCCAATGGAAGGCACAAAAATGGATTTCTGCAGAACCTGAGTAACTCATGGGTAGGTAGGCCCATCTTTTGATCTGTCCATAAGATCTGATCAGAAACCATCTCTCTCATCCAGTAAGATTCCTGTCTAATGCAATCAAGATCTATTCAAGGTGCTGGAAAACTGACTCCGAAGTGGGGAAGTGCATCAGAGGAAAAAAAAATAATTGTTCCTGATGCTCAAGAACTGAAGTTAGTTTGGGAAAAGTTATTGATTGTACCTTCCTCTAACTTCCTATCAAAGTATATTTTATACAAAAAAATAAAATGACCTTTTCTTGCCATATTAAAAAAAAAACCTTCAACTACCCTAGATAGAACAGCTAAAGGTGCCCTGTAGTAGGCACATGAGTTGAAGTAGGGACTTGTCATTTTTTAACAGATCTGTGTTTGCAGCTGTCCACCAGCACCCATCGTCCCCTAAGCCCTCCACCAGACAGTGTCAATTCAATCTATCTATTCATGACTTTTGATATATTGAACTCTGCTTGAAGAAGACCTTTGCTCTCGAGGTAAAATGACTTGGATTCTGAAAGCCCCAGGATGACTGGAGAAGATGCACTTGTCACTTTCTCATCTGCTCTCCTGTTCTGTCAAGGGGAGAACTCATTAGAAGAGAATACAACCTGTTTTCTCTAAACTATGAAATTGTGGATCGATACTTTAGTTGATATGTTTTCGTAGCTACTGGTTTGAAACTGTGAGTATGTGTTTTGTAATTGCCTCCTTGAAGATTTGCCTGAGGGAAGAAATAGAATAAGGGGGAAATTCTGAAGAGGGCCCCTTTCTATCTTCACTGTTTGGAGAAAAGAAAGGGCATATTCAAGAGCTGTTGGGAAGGTGAAGTTGACATGCCTTGAACAGGGTGGAAAGAGATAGTGAGGAGTTGGAGATAACATCTATTTTTCAAGCTTGAGTGACTAAGAAGAAGGTGTAGAATAATAAGGCGGTAGGAAGGGGAAAGTGTTAGGAGGAAAGGTAATGAGTTCTGTTTTGCATGTATTGAATTTAAAATTTCTATGAGACATCCAGTTTCAGATGTCTGAAAGGAAGTTGGAGATACGAAATTGAAGGTCAGCAGACAAGCTGGGGCAGGATAAGTAGACTGAAGAATTATCAGCATAGAAATGGTCATCAAATCCATATGAGCTGATAATATCACTAAATGAAGTAGTATAGAGGGAGTAGTACAGAGGTGTTGGAGGGAAGGTGTGATCTGGAGAAGGACACAGCAAAGAAAACTAAGAAAGAGTTCCAGCAAGGCAGGAGGAGAACCGAGACAGTGTCCCAAAAACCTAGAAAGAACAGAGTATGAAGGAGGAAAGTCATCAACAGTGTCAAAGATGGCAAAGAGGTCAAGGAGAATAAAGACTGAGAAAGGCCACTGGACTTAGCAACCAGGATCATCAGTAACTATGGAGAGGGCAGTGTGTGAGGAATGAGGTCAGAAGCCACCTCCCCACTTCAGAGTTTGTCCTCCAGCACCTTGGATAGATCTTGATTGCATTAGACAGGAATCTCACTGGATGAGAGAGATGGTTTCTGATCTGATCTGATGGAAGGATCAAAAGATGGGCCTACCTACCCATGAGTTACTCAAGCTCTGCAAAAATCCATTTCTGTGCCCTCTATTTTAATTTCAAGACAAAGAAACCTGTGCATAACAGAAGGGGCCTTGTACTAGGGATCAGGAAATGAAGGATTAAATCCTGGGTCTGACACTTGGTAGCTCATCTAGGTGACCTTGCAAAAGTCTCTCTGCCTCTTCAGACCTCAGTTTTTTCATTTGTAAAATGGGCAGGTGGAAGATTTGGCGGTCTTCCAAGTCTGACACTTACGATTCTGTAATAGGACAGACAAGGTGCAGGGTGGGGGTGGGGGTTGCTGAACAGAAAGAACACTTTGTGCTGTAGGTACCTCTGTCTCCTTTAGAGCAGAGAGGGAGGACCCAGGAGGGTGCCCAGAGCACAGAAGAACAGGCAAAGAATAAGGTGCACGTCCACAAAGAAAAAAAAAACAAACTGTCTCTAGTAAAATTGAGTGAGTGAAAGAGGGAAAGGGGCTTATTTTTCTGAGGGAGGTTCTGGCAGTCAGCAGGGCCAAACCAGCTAAAGAAACAGTAATCCCCCAAAATCTCCCTGATCTGCTTAGGATTTCCTGGGAACAATGCCCACATGCTGCTTTGCAGCGATCCTGCAAGTGAAACTCCAACCTGAGAGCCAGCTCTGGGGCCAGGCACACAGTGCCCAGAGGAGGGAGAGGCTGACTCCTGGAAGAACATGTGCCCATTTAGGGGCTTCTATTTTCTTTCTGGAACAGCAGGGGGAACCTTCCTGAGAGAATTCAAAATAAAAAGCATCAGGGAGAGAAGATCCTTATTGAGACCCAAGAACCCATAAGTCCATCCAATTTGTTCCATCTTGGATCCTAAACTTTCTTATGTGCCTGACTAATGACCCTCTGGGAGCCTAAACCTCAATGATTGTTTTTAAAGGATTTAAAGGAACAGGATTTAGGGAATCCTGTTACTGGCAGCCAAAGAGACCCCTGAAGTGAGAGATCACTGTGGACATGACAATTGGAACTAAGGTTACGTCACAAGGGCTGTGCCCCATGGTCCCAAATTTATAAGGTGATGAATGCCAGTTCATGAGGGTGCCAATGCTACTGCAAGTCCTTCAGCAGTGTAGAAAAAAGTGGATCTCAGTTCATAATTAACAAGAATAATTAGACTAATTTGGAAGCTACCAGATGTCCTGCTAGAATGAGCATCTCTACTCTGCAAGGATAATCATAAAATAATAACTGCTAACATTTATAGAGCTCTTACTATGTCCTAAAAACTGTGCTAAGCACTTTAAGATTATTGTTTCATTTGTTCCCTCATGACATACCCTGGAAGGTAGGTGATATTATTATCCCATTTTATGGATGAGGAAACTGAGGCAAATAGTGGTTAGGTAACTTGTCCAGGGTCAGACAGTAGCAAGTGTCTGAAACCAGATCTGAATTCCGGTCATCCTGACTCTAGGCTCAGCACGCTATCTCCCATGCTGCCTAACTGTCCAGGAGGGGGGTTGTGGTATCTGGATTAAGAACAAATCTGCCAATTATGATTTTCCTGCCTTCCTGATTTCAGCCAGATTGAGGCTATGGCTGTTTTCCAAAGGTTTGGAGCTATAAGTGAATCTATCTTAACATAATATTGATGCCACAACTCTTCTCACAGAGTCAGATAATCTCAATTTGGAGGTAAATTTACTGGCCCTTGAGACTAAAGCCCTCATTTTAGAATGAGAAACTAAGTCCATGCAAGATTATAGCGATGACCAAATGTATACAGCTTGGGAGTAGCAAAAGGCAGGATTTTAAACCAAGCTTTCAGCTCCAAAGCCAGGACTCATTCCACTCTTCTATAATGAATCTAACTCATTGCATGTTGGGAAGTCATTAGGTCCTGATCTGGGCACTTGGTAGAAGGAATAGACTGTCCAAAAACTCCTGAATTAGTCATTCACCTGAAACAAGTGGCATTGACAATAGTCCTTGAATATGCTTTGGAATGGGGGGGGGGGGCGGGGATAATGGGGGAGAGTGGGTGGCAGCAATAACCTGCCATCACTGTTAACTCTGAAGAGTTTGGAGCATCACTTTTGTTGAAACAGAATATGGAGATTCAAAACTCAGAGTTCATTTGTCAACCTTTACCAAAACAAGAATTCCTTCTACAACATACCTGATAACTGAGCCTACATTTAGAGCCCCAGTGAAGAGGAAGGCAGCCCATTCCACTTTGGGACAGTCCAATGGTTAGGATGTTTTTAAAGCAAGCTCCCCTGAAACTTAAAATGCTCATATTTCTGCTCCAGGGACCCAAAGAAACCTGTATAACCTTTCTTCCTAAAGGGAACCCTTCAATTAATTGAAGGCAGGTATCACATGTTCTGTCTTTTCCTCCCCTAGACTAAGCACCCACATTTCTTTGATAAGCATTTTATGACCCGGATGCTGGGTCCTTCACTTCCCTTGTTTCCCCCCTCTGGGTATTCTCTAGTTCATCAGTAGCCTACCTAAAAATGGTGCCCAAGCTGAAATGCATATGCCAAATGTGGTCTCAACAAGGGAGAGTCCAACTGGACTCTAACTTCCTATCTTCCTCAAGCTCTGCCTCTTTTAATGTGTCTCCTAATGCTTCTAACCCTAATTCTGAGCTTTCTTGTCTGCTGGGTCGCATGACTGGCTCATTGACTTGTAGGTTCACTAAACTGCTCCAGTACTGACCTTTTTAGGCAAACGTGCCCAGCCATGCCTCTCTTGTCCTCTACTTGTGAAGTTCACTTTTTGGACCCAAGTGTAACTTTACATTTACATTTACATAGACCTTCCCAATGGTTCTCTAGTGGGATGGAATGTGTGTGTGACTTTAGATTTAGCTACACTGAGTTTCATCTTATTCAGCTCAGCTAAATGATCTTATCTACAAAGATCTTCTGGCACCCTGATTCTGTCATCCAATATATTCTTCTTGGGGTTGTTGATTTTCAGTCATGCCCAACTATTTGTGACTTAATTTGGGGTTTTCTTAGCAAAGATACTAGAGTGGTTGCTATTCCATCTCCAGTTCATTTTACCAATGAACAAACAGGCAAACAGGGTAGAGTGACTTGCCCAAGTTCATGAAGCTAATAAGGGTCTGAGGCCAGATTTGAACTCAGGAAGATGAGATTTCCTGATTCCTGGCCCAGCACTCTAGCCACTGCTCCACCTAGCTGCCTCCATCCAGTGTATGAGTTATCCCTTTTAGTTTTTTTTTTTTAAATCTTCAAATTTGATAGGCATGCCATCTATATTTTTATTCAACTACTTGATAAAAATGTTAGATACCAGTGAGTCAAACAAAGGTTCCTAGGAAATGTGACTGGATACCTTCAAAGGTGATAGCCATTTCTTAAATTCTCATATATCTTAATAGCTATGTGTCTTCATTGATTTGAATGTTCTCTCCAGAGATGTGAACTGAAACCCAGCCCTGCCAGCCCATCTTGGGCACAGAATTTCTTCTCCATGACCTCCCAAGTTCAGCCCAAGGGATTCACTTAACACGCTGGGGGCTTTCAGCACTTCCTTTATCCTGGAACCACAAGGTAAACAATTATTCTTTCTGTGTAGCCATTCAATCAATTCTGAATGAACCTAATTTGAACTTCATCTGACCCACCTCTCTCTACATTTTCCACAAGCATGGCATAAGAAAATGGTTAAACTCTTTTCCTAAGATCTAGGTAAGTTGTATCCACAGCATTCCCCTGAGCTCTTGTCTGACTAAAGAGAGGGAGAAGGGATGATGTCAGAATCAGCTGCTGTGGCTGAAGTTTTGATGACACTTGTGTTCATTAATTCCTTTTCTGGATGTTCACAATCTCTAATAATACATTTTAGAAAGGCTCCAAAATCAAAACCAACTCGCTGGCCTCCAGTTTTCAGGTGCCATACTTTTTTTTCTTTTGTCCAGACTGGTAAATCTGTACTTCTCCAATCCAGTGACACCTCTCCCGTTATGCCACTGCTTAAAAGATCACTGATGGTAGCTCAGCATTCACACTGCTCAGTTCTTTCAAGGTTCAAGGATGTGATTCATCTGAGGCAACTGACTTGAATTCGTTAAAGCCAGGTCATTTATCTCTTAGTATCCCCACAATTATCTCTCAAGTATTAGCTCCCTGCTTTTCATTTTTATTTTGTTTTTTGTTGCTTTTTTCTGAAGGTTTTGTTGTTGATGTTCTATCCTTTTCAGTCCATGAGTAACTCTCCTCAGTCTGGGGGCTGGGGGACCCTTAAATACTGCAGTATTCAAATGGATCTGTGATGTCAACCATTTCAATGTTCTCTGCAACAGAGTAAATTGCAATCCCTCTGTGCCTGCCCACCCTGTGTGACTCTTGTCTGTGTTCTCCCATGATACCCCAGAGGGGGTCAGTCACAAGAGAAATCTCCACTGTTGGTTCCTCCACTTTTTCGAGGATAAAATTACATTTAACTTAAAAAACAATTGGTCATTCTGGTTTTGGTGTGTGTCTGTGTGTTTGTACATACACACATATATGCATGTATGTCATGGCCATGATGTATACACCTATATATAATCATGTCTTTGCATTGGGCATACCACATTCCCAAAATGCATTGCCACCTTACCTCTACCTCAGAGGCCTTCTCTTCTCATAAATAGCACAGGCATATACATGTGTGTACACACACACACACACACACATACACACACACACACACATATATGTATACACACACTATGTGTATGTTTATATATACACACACACATGTATATGGTATGTATACGTGTATATGTGTGTCCATGTATATGCATATGAGAGAATGAATTCCTTCATAGGTCCAAATAAATGGCAACTACACACACACATGCACATGAACACGCAATGGGCACACACATGTGCACACATACATACACACAAGCACACATGTATACATGTGTGCACACACTGCATTACACACATACATACACAAACACATACACACATGCACTTGCACGCACACGCACACACACACACACACACACACACACACACACACACACCACTGCTAACTTGCCTCCACACCACAGGTTTCTCCATTAGCCAGAAGCACATGCTTCTTATGTTTTCAACTGCAGTTGAGAAATCCAAATCCCACTCCCCCAAACCACCTTCTTGAAAAGTTGTTCATTTCTGTAATCTGCATTCTTATCAGACTTCCTGGACCATGACAGCTAGTAATGCTATCACTTCACCGCATCCCCCAAAGGCTCTCAGGACCTTCAGTCAATATCATTTGGGGTCTCACACTGCCCTACTAGAAATTTCATGACCAGTTTGACCAGTCTTGAGAGGCATTCCATCATATCCCAGATGCTTGTTGGGAAGATCACAACCATCTGTTTTAGTGTCAGTTCAAAAAATAGCTGCCTTCTCCCTTTTACCTTAACAAGGAGTCAGTAACCGTTCTCCCTCCTCTTCCTCTGACCCACACTGGATTTCCTCTGACAGCACCTCTGCATCTACACCATTACTCTTTATAAGACAAGAAGTAACTTTTGTTTTCTCAAGAGCAGATCTGACTACATGACTTCCCTACTCAACCTGCACCACTACTTCCAGAATAAAATATGGTTAGCTTTTAAAATCCCAATACAATCTGGCCCCATTCAATGTTGCCAGTGTTGCACATTACTTCCTCTCCAGAAATCTGTGATCCAACCAAAATTACTTTCTCTCTGTTCCTCCCTCCTAAAATTCCATCCTCTACCTCCAAACCTTAGAATGCATTTCCACCTTACCTTGGCCTCAGAGGCCTTCTCTTCCTCTCATAGACAGCTCAGGGCCATGGTCTTCCTGAAGTCTTTTATAACCCCCTCCTCCCAATTGCTACTATTTCCACTTGCAAAAGATCTTGTGTTTGTGTGAATAGTTGTGTCTGGGATTGGGGGTAGTCAATGTTTACACTGTAGTGCTTGCCCACCCCCTTTATGATGCTAATAACTCCTGGAGAACAGATATGGCTTCATTTTTTGTATTTGTAGCCCCAGCATCTGGCCCATAGTAAACATTTAATTACTTACTGAAGCTGCAACTCCCTCCTCTGTGGGAAGATCTTCATCCCCCTCTCCTGCCTTCATCAAAGCTAAGACTTGCATCCAACTTTATCCTCATTAAAGCCCTGTGAGGGCTTTTTTCCCCATTTCATGGATGAAGAAACAGAGTCCCAGAAAGTACCCCCCAGAGGTGGGTCTCAGACGTGGGCTTTTTCTGGCCCTCAGCACTTTTCACACAAGCATTTGCTAGGCACCTACTCTGGCCTGGGCATTGTACTAATTACCAGAGTACAGAGTACTGGAGCTTTGTCCTGAGATAATATAGCAAGTCCTTGGGCAAGTCAATACCAGCTGGTCATTTGAGAAGACAGGAGCTCATTCCCCATAGACTGGGATTTTAAGCAACCATTCTCCACTCTTGTGATGGCACCCTTCCTCAACTCTGCTGAAGGGCTCCCAGACAGGTTAGAAGTGAATCTCAATAAAGGCATGAAGGATGAGGTGCTTTCTTCCTTATCTGTACAAAGCCCCAGCAATGGCCCTGGGACAGGAAAGATCCCAAGGACAGCTCTCCTGGCTCCCCACACAGATCTCCAGTCTGGATGGGGATGATTCCTAGGCCCAGACCAGGCCCCCTCCATAAAAGAAAAGCTAAATACAATCTTCCTTTGGCCATACTGCTTCTCTTATCAAACCTGTGAAATGAATCAGCATGATCTGAATGATGTAAAAACCAAAAGGGCTGGTCTCAGCACAATCAGGAGTTCTAACCTGGGCCTGAAATGTGTTCTGGCATCAGGCCTGGCATTTTGGTGGTCCTTAAGGGCAAATTGGTTTTTCCAAAGAGCAATTGGAATAGATTTCCCTTCCTTTTAAATGAAAAGGATCATGGAGAAATGAGGGGAAAATCAAAAGCAAAAGACTTTTCTTTCCTGTTTCTGATGCAGTTTAGTCTCTTCTGCACCAAAATATGGGAAGGATTTATTTTTTCCTAAGACAAAGAACACTACATTTTCCAAGGATCAACAAGTGTAAGTTTAGAAAGGTGTAAATAGTCAGGGGTGCAAGGGGATGTCTCCTGTCACCCAAGAACATGAGATTGCCACATCGGACTGTGAACTTTGGAGTTGGAAGATCTTGGAGATCATTTTCCATAAATCTCTTGTTTCATAGATAGGGAAAAGGCGACTCAAGCTGGAGATATGATCTGCTCAAGGTCACACAGTAACATAGTCTTTCAACCCAAATCTTCTGACTCCAAATCCATTCTACCAGGAAGCTTTTCCATGGTCAAAATCAAACTCAAAAAGCTAGTAACATACCTGGTACATTTTTTTCCCCAAGAAAAGTCCTTCCATCATCGGTGAGTAAGAAGCAGTAAGAAAGCAGAGCCCAGGGCTGGAATCTGGAGCCTTCCACTCTGATTTCACTCAACCAAACTTCAGTGTGCCTCTCATGGACCAGACTCAGTGCCTGGGTCCCATCTCTATCACTTACCAGTTATGTGGCCTTGAGCAAGTCAAATGGCCTCCCTACACTGGGCCTTCATTCTCCATCACATGGGGCTAATAAGCCTGCACTAACTCAGCTCCCAGGGTGGCTGATGGAAGGCAGTGAGCCAGGCTCTCCACATGGAAGGCATTATTATTCTCCACAGCAGCGGGATTACCACAGCTGATTTCTCTTGCTAAAATGCCCTAGAAGAGAAGGAGAGCAGAAGGCAGCTCCCTATTCTGCTCTAGCCTCAGCCACCTCCTTGTGGGAGGCCTGGGCTGGGTGGGCTTTCTCTCGTTAGGCACATTATCTATATAATGTTCAGTATTATTCTTATGCACTTGGTGGTACAGGGCCTAGAGTCAGGAAGACCTGAGTTCAAATCCAACCTCAGACACTTCCTAGCTGTGTGACCCTGGGTAATCACTTCACCCTGTTTGCTTCACTTTCCTCATCTGTAAGATGAGCTGGAGGAGGAAATGGCAAACACTCCAGTGTCTTTGCCAAGAAAACCCCAAACGGAGTCAGAGAGTAAGACAAGATGGAAACATCTGAACAAGAGATAATTCCAAGTACCCATGTTAGAACCCAGGGATAGCACGTGTCAGTGGGGTGTAGAAAAGTCTGCAACCTGAGACTACTAGCCTCTCCCTAAGTAGAAGCTTCAGGTACTAGCATGAGAAAAGTCTTCATTCAACCAAGTATATAGAGGATGGAGGCTCAGACTGGTCAGAAGGGTGGCGCACCCTTTCAAATAGGAAGTCTTTTTTCCCATTTGATCCTTCCTAATGTTTGCTCGTTTGTTTTTCCCTAGAAGTCCATGTCCTGATTTAGAAAGCAGGGAACCCAGGGTGTCACTGAATTTCTTCTTGGGGTTCTGGTGCCCCCAAAATAACCATCATGAGTTCATTGGGTTGTAGCTATAGGCCTTGAAAGTGTAGGAGATTGGAGGGAAGGATGGGGGAGGGAGAGAGAAGGGAGAAGAGAGGGTGCAAATATCAGTGTGTGGTCCATTTCATTTATTTACCTCCTTCCTTAATTAAGCTCCCGCTGTTCATTCACTTTCTTCCTCTTTACTTCCTCCTCTTAAATGAAGAGCTCAGAAGCAAATCCGAATGAGTTGTGTGCTAGCTAATTAAGGTTTTTCTTTTTGTAGAAAGGGGGAAAAAAGAATCAGCTTATGGAAGAGAAGAAAAAGAGGGGAGACTCACTGAGAAACACACTTTTGAACCAACAAATACACCCAAGGACTAAAGATTCTAAAGTTAAAATTCAGAGAAGACAGGGGCGGCTAGGTGGCGCAGTGAGTAGAGCACCGGCCCTGGAGTCAGAAGGACCTGAGTTCGGAGCCGGCCTCAGACATTTAATCCACACAAACAAAAAAAACCTAGCTGTGTGACCTTGGGCAAGTTACTTAACCCCAATTGCCCTAAAGGGGCGGCTAGGTGGCGCAGTGAGTAAGAGTGCCGGCCTCGGAGTTGGGATGACC